>VOMN01025292.1:0-15043 GCA_014899125.1 Orchestia grillus
TCTATCAGCTCTGGACGCATCCGGTGGAGGTGGCTGCCTTCCTACGCAGTGCAGACAGCGGGCAACAAGCGATGTCAGGGAACGCATCCTACTACTACATGATTTTCACCCTAGATTGGAGTTAATGTGAAGACCAGGACTGCACATTTCAGAGGCAGTGTGAGAATACAGAACTCACTGCGGAGTAGCGCCCGAGGCCAGGGGTGCTCTCAGCGATCCTGAGGAGGGTGGTGTTGGCGTAGCGCAGCTCGAGGCCCGACTGCCAACAGAGCCACTCGCCACAGCCCCCGCCCCCCAGCACGCTGCTCACGTCCCCGTCGCTCGTCACCTGACACATACGATGCTGTTGTTATTACTAGCATTTGCTGATACTTAACCTTCGGGATCATGTATTTCATTTTAGTCTTGAGACTCTTTGGGATCTCTTCACAACTATTTATAATTTAAACCAATAGGTGTGCAATACTTTTCCTAGAGAAAGATACTTAGAAATAGGCCCTTATATGTTGACATGTATTTGTATTTCTTTTTCCTTGTGTTCAGACAGAAACCATTAGCAACAGTCCAGTAGCTACTGGAACTTTCATCCGTTTGGGCAAGATCAATTTGAAGCACAACGAACAAGTGGTTAACAAGTTGATACATGCACTTCAAAAATAATGAACGAGAGACACAAAAATTCATTGCATTTTGCAAGGACATTGCAAGCAATATTAGCCACTGCATTTTCCCACTTCTATTGGATAAGAAAAAGAGAGAAATGTTGACCCAGTCAGTGGTCACAAAAAAATTCGAACACTCATGTTGAGCTATCAATTTGCAAATACACACAAGGTTAGAGTCTCGCATTTTTGTCTCTTAGATCACAGCCCAGCTTGGTGACTGTAGTTCTCGTTTGGCTTGGTTAATGCAGCCACGGCCTGATGAAGGATACTCAACCCTCACATGTACGCTTCGTTTCAGTCTCCTACACGCTCTCTAGCGCCAGTATCAGGAAAAACTGACGACCAAGCGGCGTTCGTAGCATAATTTCATGAACTTTATGATCCCATTTCCTCATCATTCCACATTTATATGATAAACTTCACATTTAAGAAGTGTTATCAGGGCCTAAATCCACAATAGCTGATACATTCTGTTGATAGAACTCTAATGCCAGCGCAACGAAAATAGCTACCAGATGCGATTACAAACATTTCATACGTCGCTTCGTTGGTATAGTCTCCTCAAAGCCTAAAATAAAGCAGAAGCATATAATTATTTATACGGACTACACACGTCTCGAATACATAAAACCTGCAAAGCAGGCATGCATTTAGAGCAATGAAATCCATACACATGGAACACATTACGTAGGCACGTGGCTCCTCAGACCGTATTGAACAACCTAAATATAGGAGTACTTTTACGCAACTTACTCAAGCAAAGCCAAAAACTCCAGAACTATATTCTCAAATACACCAAAAAAGTTACTGAAAACAAAACGAAAAGTTTCCAATTGAACCTCAACATTTAGAAGAATTGTATGCTCACACTTCAGGATACAACATGCACAACATTTAGATGCCGTCGTCACCTAACAAGCCTCTTCACGAGCCAGCGATTTAAAGTCCGCAGGATTTACCCACACATGCAAAAACAAGTTCCGAAAATTTCTCCTTAATATGAAAACATAACGTCGGGTGGCAGCAATGTCGTGAAGCCCTTCTACAAGCAAGATAAGAGCCTGCACGACTAGCTGTCGTCCACACACGGCCTGGGGAGAAAGGCCCGCACCTCAGGCGGCAGGACGAAGTAAGAGCGGACCACCTCGGCCACGGCGTCATCAGCCAGGATGCGGGTGATGAGTCGTGACCAGAAGCCGGAGGGGAAGTAGGACATGAGCAGGAGCCGGCGGATGGCAGACAGCGTGCACGACCTGTGGCTGATGTGCACTCCCGCCATAGCCGAGTCGGTGCTGCCGCTGCTGGGGTCCGCGTTCCTACTCTCAGGGTCGTCTTTCTTTGGGCTGCCTGCGAGTCAAGGAAGTTACAGATTAAAAAGGGTTATTTTCAGACTCATGTCTGTCAATTCAGATGTTTTATAAGGTTTAAAATTACAGTAAGCTAATAGCTTCAATCAATTTGAAGTACCTGTTCACCCAGAATAAAGCCATTACAGACAAATGGACAATCTCTGATGCTATGTTTCGGAAAAACTTGAAGTTAAATTGAGTTTTCCTTTAATTCGAAGCGATTTCTATCAAACTTAAAAAAACAGCGTATGAATTGTGTTCAGATTCTTATGGCTGGAGGTATTGCAAAGTCAGCAAAAATATGTAGGTTGACATGTCCGCTGACGCGTAACACGCATGTACGACTAAGACGAACAGCGTCGCTAAATTATAACTACCCTGACTACCCAGGCAAACGACCGGCAGCTCAGCACAATAAAGCTACCCCATACCTACCACAACAACAACCCTGACCAGAGGACTCGCTGATGCTCCTCATCAAACCCTGAAGCTCTGTCTCATCAGATTCACCATTGACATTCTGATCAGACCCGAATTTTCAAACCTCAGTGATGCTGAACGTCAGACTTAAGGGGTACGTGTAGTTAATTCACTGATTTGACCCTGACGAGAAGACTCACTGATGCTGAGCCCCGCGATGCCAACGAAGGGGCGGCGATCGTCAGAGACCGGGGCCGCCACGACGCTCGTGGAGAAGGGGGCGCTGCAGAAGCCCGAGAATCGCTTGTTGCGCGCCGCCCATCCCCGGCAGCGCAGGGGGATCTGAGGCACGATAGTGTCCTGAGCGCTCGTACATCAACCGAAGAATCAGGACTTTAAGTGCTGGATTTTTCACTCTAAACTCAATTCGATTTGACTGTTACGAGTGTGTGGAGTAAAGCTTTCTTTAACTAGACTGGAGATTTCAACAGTCGGTCTACTGAGACATAAGTTTGTTAGTAACAGTTTTCTCAGTGATTCATTACTACGCTGTTTCAAACCAGGCCATCAATAGAAAACAAACTGAGCTAATGGAAGAAGCTCAGGGAGAGCTTTTAGTATTGTATAAGAGCAACCCTCAACTGTATCAGTTGAACAATCTCAAACAAGTAATTTAGTCACCATTAGCTTGGAGAACATGTAAGTATTACACACAAGGAGTAAAATTCACAGCCGCCACATAACAGTCCTTGGCAAGTTATGTGTAGCAATGCTAAGTCATTGCATTTTAATAAAATTGACGAGGTGTTATAGTCACATTTCGCACTTAAACATTGGGCAGAGAAAATTTTAAACGCAATATTGTTAAACTCCAGGGAATCAAAACAAAGAATACAAATTAATATGTGCGGCATTTTTATGAAAAATTTCCCCTTTTGAGTGACATACGACGGTGTCACACTTCGTACAACTCCAGCTGGGCGGATTATAACTCGCCTCAAGGAACAGAGTTGCTACAGCTCGAGCACAAAATTATCGCCAGACCAATCACGGGGAAGGATGGAAGAAGTATCTCATGGCACAACGCTCGTAATATCACCGCAAATAGTGCACAAAAACAATCGCAGCTCTTCGAGAGATTGAATCAGGCTTTGTGCCTAAAAATATTGACGGCAACAGCACAGCATTTCTTTAGAAATTGCGTTGCTGAGAGGAAGCGCTCACCACCCTCACAGATAGTAGCTTTAGCACTTACGTACTCGCATTCGGATGTACATCGCAACTAATAAATAGTAAACGTATTGCTGCTTATCTTCACTTGACAACTGTGTCTTATTGATTTTTGAAGTCAAGATGTAGCTAGCAACAAATGGTTTAGATCTAGAGGAAGGCTGACCCCCTGATGCCCTCATCTCTCAGTTAATCAAAAGCAAAGCGAGCAAACCTTGACGCGGATGTCAGCGCCACCAGGGGCGGTCCTGAGCTGCTCCAGGGAGGGCAGGAGGCTGGGGATGAGGAGGGTGCGGTTGTCCCAAGTGAGTGCCACCTCGAACTTGTTCAGCAGCGACACGATGTACGACTTGGCGTCCACAGGGGCGCACGACGAGCTCTTGAATACGTGCTTCAGGTCGTCCAGCTTCATCACGCCTGCAACGGAGCCACGGTAAGGCCTGGGTCACTAAAGCTTGACACAGATCACAACACACAAATGAAGGTGCGCTATGGCGAAGTGACTAGGACACAAGTACACAATATGCACTTCAATCACTAAGGAATTTTAGAGTTCGTTCAAAAGACCTCTTTGGTTTATTCTTACGGACAAATGAGAAGACTAACACCCGTAAATTGGACACAACTTCAAAATAAGACGAGCAGTGTAGCACTTTTTTATTTTACAGCACGCAAGTGTAGAGAAATTCAACAAAATCTACGACACATTATTTTCGATAACGATTATGATTTTTATTGATATATAATGGTGATAAAAAATAGAACATTACCAGTTTTAAACGGATAAGTGAAATTCAGATAGCGATCCCTAATCGACGGCTGAAATCGAGACTAGTATGGGCGGGCACCACTATGGGAAATGACTGACGGCCTGATGACCTGCAGGAGTACAGCACAACCAAAGCACTAAGACTGCATGCAGCGGCCACACCTGTAAAAACAGACATCCGCTCCCCAGGAATTCTCTCATGTGCCACATTCCATGAAAATTAAGAAACGGACTTTCTTACGTAAACGATCTTTCAAGACATATCAATTATTCGCTCGCTTCGTCATCGCTGCTGGGTAAACTGTTAACGGTCACTGCCCAGATAGCCGAGGTGCATTCACACGGTAAGTGTAATCGACAGCGACCGTGTGAATGCAACAACCACGGCATCCACAAATGTCGACAGTGACCTTTGACAGGTTAAGAATCATGAGCAAGCCCCCACAGGAATGCAGAGAACGAGACTCGAGGAATAAGACGAGCCGTGAGGGGCTGCCAACAGCACCAGGCGCGCCACCCACCGTTCTTAGCGAAGGGGTTGATCTCCCTGATGGTGACCACGTGCGCCAGCATGTCGCACAGCCACTGCGGGTCCAGGAAGTACAGCTCCTTGAGTGTGGCGTCGTCGTAGTGCAGCAGCACGCCTGCGTGACATACCACGGCGGATGAATCACTTGAAAACGCATTACACTCACTTCGTCAAGCGCTCCACTCGTTGCGGGGGTGGAGGCGCTCATAATAATGAAAGCATGGCAAGAAGTACGCCTCTAGTGACGTACTTTTCTATGCTCTAAACGATGTTGTGTTTAATGAAAATGGAAGCACATGTGGTATGAAATCAAACGCACATCATACTCAACGTACGAAAGGCCCAACTTCACACACCGTAGAAGAAGATCCCTTAAATGTTATAGCAGACTGCGTGGTCAAATCTTCATCAGATTCTATCGTATCGAAAGCATTATTAAAAATTAAGCATCTGTGAAATTCTGAGACATACCAGCTTTATTGGATATCATTGTACTTTTAGGGAATACCTAAAGGGAAGAGTTTACCGTGATAAGCCGACAGATCTACACCAACTCAAGGCATCCATCGAGGCAGAAATCCGGTGAATTAGACCCGACCTCAAAAGTGTCGTAATGAACAGCCTCCGTACACGAAGAATTTCGTCTTCAAAAAGCAATTAAAATAAAACTTGCAAGTCTCAGAATTCTGTTGCTTTTCAATTTTGCAAAATCCTACAATTTTTCAGGAGTTATTATACATTATTTTCGATCACGTCATTAAAAATGACCCTGTAGGTTTAGCCGATTCAAATTTATTAGATTTAAATTATTTACAAAGCTATTATTTTGAAAGCTTTCATGGAGTAAGAAAATTGTTTCTGATGAAGTCGACAGCTGTACCCTAAACACGGAAATGAACTCAAATACCCTGTAGTTTTATACTCCGCAAATTACTAGTCGTTTATCATTGAAAAAGGTGACACACGGAGGAAGACGAAAAAATACACCAAGACTTCAGGACTTTTCCAACGAAATTGAAAAAATCACCGCTAATCCTGTAAAGCAAATCCCACTAGGTTCTAAAGGCTTAAATTGAAGGCAGTGAGCGCTGACCCACGGACCGTTCTCATGCAGGAAGCTGGTGGCTTGGTTGAGCTCTGCGGTGTCTCTGAAGGGCTTCAGTCCCCTGCTGGTGAGCTCTGCTGTCACCATCGCCTGGTACCGCTCGCAGGTCAGCACCGGGTCCCGTCCCGACAGCCTGCATGTGCACGGCTTGTAAGCGAACTGTCCAACTCGTTCGTTTTCGTCTTAATATGCTCAGTATCCTTGATGTTTATCAGGTTGGCATGCAAGAGAATTGGATCCTTGCTGTACGCAAATCAGGGACACGAGTCGAACATTAACGGCACATGATCATACTTACTGCATTAACGACGTCAGTGCAAAAAAGTAGCACAACTTCTCACACCAGGTTAATATAGATTAAACTTATTTCACTTTAAATTTATCATTCCCCGCTGCATAAATATTCTGTACTGACATAAACCATTCATTTTATTCAAAGAACACTTCACATGAGAGGCTCTATTTAGACTCGTGAGTGCGGGCACACACGTCACCACGAATATAATTGGAAGCAAATAAAAGCCTAAGAAAATACTTGTTGGGGGAATAGAGATCCCATCGACCGTGACGTGAAATAGAATAAAGAGGGTGTGCTCGAAATAATGAAACAATCATTTTAGTACACGCCACCTGCCTTCCAGAGCTGCGAGCATAACAGTAAGTTGAACACAAAGTACAAGTGCGTGTGATGAGCAAAGCTACGTCAACAGCGACGGCTCCAGACGCGGCTGCACTCCTCAGAGGCACGGAACACGGCATGCCCCAAACGCACCTCCTCTCGAGCGCGAGGTGAGCGACCACGTCCTCGAGGGCGAGGTAGGTGGCGGGGATCCTCTGCTCGAGCAGCCGCTCTTTGGAGCCGGGCGACTTGAGCGAGAAGACCGTGTCGTAGACGAGGTTGCAGAGCAGCTTCACGTTGTGGCGGCTCTTGCAGCTCACCTGGCCCAAATAAGGCACGTAAACGCGTTGTATCGGCTCGTAGAATATCACGCACCGAGTGCTAAATTACCCAGTAAAATGTTCCAGGCCTATTACTGTACCTCAAATCTTGTATCAACTTACGGTTAAATTTTTTTTGTCAGTGAGATGCAATTTTAGACAAAAAATGTTAAGTTTAAGGAAAATTTTTAGGCAAACGCCTGTTTTTTCAGTCAGTAAATACTTTTGATTTTTTCACGAAGCTTCCAAGAACCTCCTCGAATATGACCCAAATTCCAACTCTGGTGTGACATTAAAGGAAGTAACGGTCATTTTTTGCGTAAATG
Source organism: Orchestia grillus (assembly GCA_014899125.1). Lineage (NCBI taxonomy): Eukaryota > Metazoa > Arthropoda > Malacostraca > Amphipoda > Talitridae > Orchestia > Orchestia grillus. Next base: position 7,333 of record VOMN01025292.1, read on the forward strand.
ATTAAGTCATTACACTCAAGAAATGCCATCCTCTTACTTAAGCCTAAGATAATATAAGTAGAGAAGAACCTCCAACAAAAATCTCAACACTTTTTACCTTCTTATAGCTTGTACAAATAAAGTGACTGCGTACAAACCCAGAAGAAAAAATACAGTTATCATACGGACAGCCGGACCTGCTCAAGTAACACTCAACAGTCGTTCCCGTTAAAATTTACCGAATGCGACGAATTTATGAGTTTATCGCTCTTTACCTTTGGCCCCGACGTGAGGCAAGCGGAAAATTCTCCAGATTCACCAAAAGCCTTAACCCTATCACTTCCGTTGGGATAATGCGTCCCACCGAGTTTGTGTGGGAGTTCTGGGGCATAATTGGCACCTACCCCACATTTGTGACGTCACAGTACCCACGCTTCGCCAGTTACTGGCGGCCTCGTGTGAACTCTCATCTAATTAGATCCCGCTTTCATCAGTGGCGCAATGAATTTCACATCACTTGTTCTGCAAGAGAACCTAATGTTTTCTATTATCCCAACCGGGAGTGAAAGGGTTACAGAGCTGTACTGTAGTAGTGAAGTATGACAGCAGCATGTAAAGCTTCTTATAATTAATTGCTTCCCATCTCACGTTGCATTGATGAGGTGTGGACTCACCTCGATGGTATCCAGCACTCTGGGCAGCCCGAGCTTGTCTGCATCGATGACATTGATGAAGCGCTCTCTGATGAGCTGTTGCAGGTCCTCGCTCCACGAGGGAGGGAACTTCTGCCGCACCAGGTCGTAGTGCGTGCCCACGATCAACACGGCTGAGTTCGGTGCCCGGGCCTGGGGTACATAAACCAATGTTGTGAATATTTTACGCAGCAGTGGTCGCATATAGAGAGAAAGGGGGGCTCAACACAAAATAAAACATGTGACCTCCAGAGCCTAAGCTTCCCCGTAGTGAGGCACCTCGGCTTCTTTCACATCACAGAACATTAAAAAAAGGCTAACCTTAGATTCCTTGTATGACGTCCAGGTTCTCTGGTCTGAGCGACACTGATGTGTCGCTCTTCTACCGCTGTCTTTTTTACAGTGCTTATGATCTATCACAGAGATGTAGAAGTGAACCGCTGCCCAGAGGAGATTGATGGTAGTGAGGCAGAGGAGACCTGTCAGGTACAGTCTTCAAAACTTTCATCTAATTTCCCCTTGAATGCCTCCAAGCATCCTTCAAATAGCCACAGTCTCGGTTACATTTTCATACAAACTTCTCTAGCACTCAAGCCGTACCTGAGCACTTTAACACAATTATCAAGGCTCCGCACACATGGCGTCCCTATCCCCCTCCACACCACCATCCCCTGCCGTAGCCCCATCACCCACTTGTATGTTGACAAGCCACTGCAGGATCTGGTCAATGGCGCGCTCTCCGTCCGTAATCTTCCACACGACGAGGTAGAGTGAGCGCTTCGACAGGAAGTACTGGTGAGTCGCGTAGTACTCCTTCTGGCCTCCGAAATCCCAAGTGCTGCAACACGAACTTGTTAGGATATGCGTACAAGCGCATGAAAACCCAAGAAAATCGTTGTATGTTAAATATGAATCATTAGCATCTGGCTTTGCCCAAAGCAATGTAACGCTGAGAAATAGAAGTTCAGGAGGATGATCAAAAGGCCCTAACAGTATTTGAAATTTTGGCTTGTACTTAAAATATTGTAGAAAATGAGACGTGGCAACCGTTTGTATTTTGTCTTCCAGCGTAGATGCTGAGTGGCTCGTTTAAAAAGATCACGGGGAAGACACAAGCGCGTTGCAGTAAGACACAAAACCATGTATATTGTGACCCAGGAGCCACACCACACTTGCACACCCCACAACAACCGCACACCACACAACACCACAGCCACACACAATGATAGTAGTAGTAAGGATAGCAGCGCTTCAGTGACACAAACTATCTCGCACCGAACGAGAAGGAACCATTCAGTATACATAGACTTAAGAGAAAGGGGAATCTATGCACAAGGTGTGTTCCCACACAAGATCCTCTGCGCATAGAAGCAACAAGTTAAGAAGAAAGAGGACGAAAAGATAAAAAATCACCAGTAAAGAAGGCATGAGAATGGAAAGAAGCAAGGTGGGCACAAATGAAAGAGGTCCCGAAGGCCTAGCCACCGCCGAGGTCTACAGCCGCACACAAGACCAGGCCACCAGCTCACCGGAAGACGACAGGGCCGTGGCTGCTGTGGCCCCGCACCTTCTTCTCGTAAGTCCAGTCGCCGATGTCGACCCCCACGGTGGACATGCTGCCGCCCCTCGAGGTGCGCGTGCTGATGTTGCGGTTGCCCATGCGCGCAGCCCAATGCTGACCCCACAACAAATGCAGCATGTGAGGAATGATTGTGTACGTTGGTGCTATTCCCAAATGAGATAGGCTTAAAGACGACGTTCATTCTCCCCTATAACGATAGCGTTCATAGAAGAATTTATTATAATTGCATCATTAAACGCCATAGCTCTTTCAATAAAATAAAATATCTCCAGTTAGATTACATTGGACTAAACATTTTCAATTACATTTTCATACTCGGCAACTTAAAGAAGACCAACGCAATGGAAAAACTCCTGTCGCAAAGCATGGTAAAAGCGACGCGCAAAAACTCACCTCTACTGGCTTCTTCCTGTAGGAGCCAGTGCCCTCCTGACGCAGCTGCTCGAGCAAGGAGGTCTTGCCGATGCCAGCCACCCCCACCACCATGAGCTTCATGCGTGCGTAGGGGCGCGCGTCCTCCAGGATACTCTGCACGCACCACAGTCACGAGTCGCTAAACACTCTCTAGCTCCTCACACATCTGCTAACTCGATCTTAATTTCATCTGTCGCACTCAGACTAAATGCTAAACTATTTCAACCCTACGAAAGTAAATGCCAGTATAATTTGAACTGTCGGTAACGACTCCTATCTATTTTCAAGAGCACGGTGAATGCAGCAAGAAAAGTGAATCCTATCATCGAGCTCAATCCGAACCTTGAGGTAGCCGATGACATCCATGGTCTTGTATTTCTTGCTCTCAATCATAGACTTGAGGGGCTCCTGGAGGGAGCAGCCCCGCGTGTTGAGGTTCCACATGCGGGAAAGGAGCCCCATTTCAGGAGGAAGCTCCTGGATTTCGGGGTTTCCTGATATGTTCAGCACCTGCACGCCAGAAAAAACAAACATAAAGCAACTCAGTCACTCACGAGATAATTGAATGTTCAAATGAGGCAGTCTCTGATCATTTGGTAGCAATGAAAAAAAAACGGCATGGTTTAAGAGAAGCGAGAAGCTTATACTCACTTTTGCGGTTCTCAACCCAATACAGATTAATGGTATCTGTCCCCACTTCTTCTGCAGCAATGTACGCTTTGCCACGCATCATAAGCTTATGTTTGCAACCGATAAGTGTATGCTGTTCATCATTACGCCCCAATTTATTACGAAGTAACTAAGCTACTCACGACTAGCCGTGAGCAGGCCAATTGATAACTATAACAGTTAAGCAAATTATACAAACATTCACGAGATAAACAATTAAAGCTTGCACGATAGACGCGCCGTTTGGGCATTCGTGAAAATGACAAGAGAACTTTGAGGTAAATTTGTCACAAAAACAAAGGCATATTGAGGATAAAGAGTAGCGGTGAAGGGGTGAGGTAGCAGGTACTGACGGCGAGGTTGGAGAGGTGGTGCAGGGTGGTGGGCAGCTCGCTGAGGCAGTTGTTGCTCACGTCCAGCATCGAGAGGCTGGGGAACACCAGGCGCCCTTTGGCAGCACCTCCCCCGCCCTCCTGGCCAAATGACGCACAGTCAGACTCCTCCATAGCCATTTACGGACTTTCAGGCTCATTCACATACATTCTGTTACAGTTGGCTACATTAATAATTGCACATGTATTCATCACTCGAGTAATTTCAGATACAGTCAGGGACAGTACCAGACTCCGGTGCAGTCAGGTACATTCAGGTACATTTACATAGTCACTTAAATTCACATACATTTTCATAGCCAAGCACTTTTACCTACTTTCACATAGTAAGGTACATTCACATACATTCTCAGCCAGGTGCATTCTCACTGTCAACGACGTACGTCGTTCACGAGTTTTTACCAAAGAAATTAACAGACTCTTGCGAGCGACTATACAGAAGCAGGACAGTAAGCGCAATCTGCAGTAAATGCTTGAAAATTCAGTAATAATTAATTTTACTTAAGCTTTGTTGTTTGTGTATGATATCAATCTTCAGTAAAACTACACACGTTTTGATAGCGCAGATTAGCTCATATCTGCCTCAATAATACCAAAACATGCAAAGGATTTGAGTAAATGCTGAGAGTTTTTAAAAATCGGACGCAAATTTGAGGTAATTCGGCGTCTGGAAAATATCTCCCAGGAACCCTATTCAATCTGAGCTGTACTTAACAAAATATTCTACGTCAGAGACGACCAGCGGCGTGCAACCCCAGAGACCGCAATTACAGCCCTCTCCATGCACTGGAAATGAAGGAGTTCACTAGAGGAGCGAGGTTTTGACTACGTTTTCGGGCACCTGGAGTTCCGGAGTCTGCTGGTCCTGTGAGTCAGGATCTTCGAGGTAGAGGGCGAGAGTTGTGAGCTGGTTGTCGGCCAGCACGAGGGTGCGGAGACCCTCCAGTCTGGTGTGGCGGCGGTGGCTGCACGGCGCCACGCCCCCACCGCCCCCACTGCCTGCGCTGCTGCTGCTCACTGGCCTGCTGCGACTCGTACGACCTGCACAAAGACGTCACATGTACCTGAAGTTTTTCCCTGAGAACCTCTACCATGGAACTAAAGTGTGAAGCTTTAATTTAAAGCAATTCCTATATCGTAACTAAGCGCTCTTGCAAACGTGTTGCTGCAAATCCTAGGGCTAAACTTCATATGATTGGGGTAGCAGAGAGCAAAATGATGAAACAATATCGAGAGGCAAGTTGGGTCTTAAAGTCCAGATAAAACACTGAACGAGAAAACCTGTGTAATGCACACCCTGGAGCCGAAACAAAAAGTAATTACACTATGGAGGATGAATCGTAAGCAAGAAGGCTTGTGCTTTGGTTCTGCTGGGGGAGAGGAAGAACATTGTAGCTAAATTACACACAAACAACAGCTAACCATGAGCGTGGGCAGCTTTGTGTCTGGGGGCTGCTGGACAGGGGGTGGCCTCCACGTCAGAGAAGCCCTGGGCGGTGCAGGGCCAGCACGCGATGTTGTTGTGGCTGAGGTCAAGCTGCTTCAGCCCTGCAGGGTACTGCCACGCTCGGCCCATGTCGCTCAGCCTGCACACCACGCACCTTGATTTAGTAACTCAGACGCGTATGTCCAGCTCATGATGGCCACTGACCCATCACCCTCGGGTGGTGCCAATTGAGTCGTATTGTTGGATGGGGGATGCATCAAACCTATAGTNATGAAGTGGGGCTAAATTGACCCACGTTATTGCCGCGGTGACCTCTTCTGACTGAATTAAGAATTAAGTCTAACATACAAACCGCACGAACAGACTGTACCGTATTTTGTAGCTCAAACAGAAAATAATTCATCTGTCGGTAAGATTAAGCCTACTAGGTAGATTGAACACATCATAAAAGTGAGCATGTTTTGTTTTTCGCTGCTCCAGTAAAAGATAGTTAACCTGTTGTAGCTGAGGTTGAGCCTGCTGAGGGCGAGGGCGAGACAAGGGAGGCCCGCAGGAGGGGCGCAGAAGGCGTTATGGGACAGGTTCAGGTTCTGAAGACACGAGGTCCCCACAGATGAAACTCCGCCGCTGCTGTCCCCACCGCGGTCGTCCGGGGATGGATTAGACAGCGAGTCCTGCACCTGAAAGTGGCAAGCAAACGTGTTACAATCTTGTGCACAAGAAACGCAACATGAGCATAATGACAATGTTGCAATAATTTTTACAATCTGTTGTAATATTGATAAGCATTCTGAAGTAACAGTCAATTATGACGCTTCCATAATCACGAACATTATCAATAAGCTCTGAAGAGTCACAACGCGCAACTAATGAAGAACAAAGCACCTTAGATAACCACTCACGATTTAAATTGATACACGCTCACAGGTGTTCTGGGGCAAGACAAAAGTCAGAGTGCCAGCCACCCACAAGTCTGAGTTTCTACACTTACACCCTTCATTGTTTGGCCCAAGAGAGTAAGAGTTAATAACATGAAATATTTCCAGGACTCGTTCCGCTGTGAGAATCGGCACCCAGTGAGAGGAGGACCAGTTTTAGCCCCTACATGGATTTGGTATTGCAGTATGCAAGTAGCACACAGAAAATTCCTTTATTGTGAGCCGTGAAGCTGCGCGCATCCACTCTAGTGAGCCCCCTGCCGCACAGTTGGCTGTGTTGAGAACTGTCGCGAGTATTTCCAGTACATAGAAGAGCTGCCAACTGAGTACTGATGTAGCTCAGACATGCTAGCTGTCAAAAATGCTGTTGGAATACCGTCAGCTGCTAGGCTGCTTATAATACAAAGCGTTGCTCACCTACCCAATAACAATCGACGACCTTTCATCAGACGTTCTGGTACGACTACACAACACAGATTAACAAATACTGACAACCTATTGACCGTTGACACGGCGTGACACTAGCAACACGGTGTGACACTAGCAACACGGTGTGGCACTAGCAACACGGTGTGACACTAGCAACACGGTGTTAATAAAATGAGACCCATTGCCACAACCTGAACGGCCTGCGTCCAGAGGCTATGGTGTCTGAGCTCGCGCTGCCTGCAGCAGGTGACGACGTTGCCGTGCTTGTCAAGCGACAGCGCCCCTGTCGTCCTGCTGTCGTGCGCCCCTCCTGCCTTCCTGACGGAGACCTCGTCCTCCGAGTCAAGCACAAGGGCGCTGTCGTGGGACACGGAGCTGGCTGAGCTCCTGAGGGAGGTAGCGCTCGACACGGAGACGGGCCGGGCGAGCAGCTTGGGTGTCGAGGACGTCGAGGAGCCCTCGCCAATGGAGTCCTCCTCATCCAGGAACGTGCCGCATAATCTGGCCGCCATACACGAATATTGTCAACGGTAACAACGTGTCATACTTTTCACGCACAAGTTCATTGAATTGAACACTGTTGTATGGCAATAAAAATGAAAACGCGTGATAAATGAGCCAAATGATGACTGGATCTGAGATACAAGTCCTCTAGTCAAGTCAGGGAAGTCACTTACTGATACACAGTTAAATGTGTTTAAAATAATTGTCCAAACAATCATGAAAATATGATACAAACTCGCAAAACAAGTACAGTAAATATGTTCTTGAAAAACGTGATGCATGATTCAAAAGAATTTGGAAATAAATTTTATTTACTCACATCAACACATGTCTACCTTATCGGTCGGACAAAGTCGAAGAAAAACTGAACAATATGTGAAAAGGGTTTTAGTGTATAGTTTCAACTACTGTAAATTTGGCAGGGAAGCTAGAAAAGAGATTGGCAACAACGTCAAGTCAATGCCAACCTCTTTTTTAACTTTTTTGCGAAATTTACTGTAGTTGAAACTACACTAAGACGCTTTTCAAAAGACCCAGCAGCCACACACACAAGACCCAGCAGCCACACAAGACCCAACAGCCACACACACAAGACCCAGCAGCCACACAAGACCCAACAGCCACACAAGACTCAGCAGCCACACAAGACCCAGCAGCCACACAAG
>VOMN01025303.1:0-12607 GCA_014899125.1 Orchestia grillus
CGCCATCACACGGCACACACGAGGGCGAGGCAACACAACCGCGAGTAACTCCTTCAAGAAATCGCGAAGTCATTTTGGAAATTGGAAATATGAACACCAGACAGGAGTGCGTAAGAAGGCTTCCTGGGAACAACAAGGTAGAAAGCGATCATTCGACAAGGTAGAAAGCGATCATTCGACAAGGTAGAGAGCGATCATTCGACAAGGTAGAGAGCGATCATTCAAAAAGCATATATCAGGCAACGTACCGTGCTAACCTCAATGACGTAGGAGGATAGTATCAATCAGAGTACTGAGATCAGAGATCATAAGTTATTCCAAAGCTCCCTCGCCACAGGGAATACGATCGCAAGGGAACGATAAGAATGGTCCATTCAGTATGGACTTTAGAAAACGTAGGATCCATGCACAGGTGTGTTCCCATACAGGAATCTTTATGCATAGACACAGCAAGTAAAGAGAAATAATAATCCGCTAGAATACATGAATATTATCAGAAGCAGAGTGGGCACGAAAGCCATGGGTCCCAAAGGCCTAGCTAGAGCGGAGGTAATGAGTTGTCATTTATTAAAAGTACGGGAAAAATTCCCTGCTTGGAATGACTGAGGAGGTAGAGTGCGTGCGGGTCCACAGGTGGCCTGGTGCAGGTGGCCCCCCACATGGCAGCTTAGAAACGGCGGCCGGGCTCCAGACATCCAAAGTAGGGACAAGTTATCGAGTGTTGGTCTCGGAAATATCCCGAGTCAGAAGAAGTAAGCTGGTGTTATAAATAACTCAAGTCTCAACAAATTATCCAGGGTTTTACTTGGAGAAATCAAAGTCTGAACAAATTATCCAGGGTTTCACTTGGAAAAACATAAGTTTGAAAAAATTATTCCGAGTTATACTAGGAAAAATCTAAATCTGAGCAAATTGTTCAGGGGTTTACTTGGAAAATTCAAGTCTGAACAAATTATTCAGGGGTTTACTCGGAAATTGACAAAATCCGAACATATTATGTAAGGTTTCATCTTGAAATGGACAGAGTCCTAACAAATTAACCAGGATTTTAGCTGGAAATAGGCCGAGTCCTAACACATTACCTAAGACATCACCTGGAAATTGGACCTAGTCCTACCAAATTATCACGCATTTCACTGTGCAATGGTCCGAGTCCTCATCTACTGCAGCAGGAAGCGGGACTAGCTCCAACGAATTACCTACGATTTTATCTGAGAACACACCACACAAGTTATTCACAGCTTTACCTGTGGAAGACGCCGTACTCCCACTTATTATCTAGCGCACCTGAAATGGAGGGTGCGATATTTCCCGGGCCTGGAAGCGAGACCTCAAGGGGGGGTCGAGGGGCTGCCCCTGGTGAGGGGGGCACGGGAGGCCCAGGGCAAACACCCTGAAGTCCGCCGACACTCGCAACACGTTCAGGGCGTCAACTTGCTGCCCGTGTTCCTGCACAGCGATATTGTCATTTAAATTATATTGGTTTTAATGAAACTTTTCCACCAACACTTCTAACAAAATATCACATTGTTACTTTTGTATTATACGTGTGGTTGAACGAGACCTAAAGAGGGAATTTGCGATTAGATTTTAAAGTTTTTGGATGCTTGTTTTTTATAAGCGACGAATAAGGTCATAACTGAGCCTACCCGACGGACCCATCAATGCACAGCATGATTTACCTGAGTTCATTTAAGGGTAATAAATTAAAAGTGACCTTCCGAGGATAATAAATTAAAAGTGACCTTCCGAGGATAATAAATTAAAAGTGACCTTCCGAGGATAATAAATTAAAAGTGACCTTCCTAGGATAATAAATTAAAAGTGACCTTCCTAGGATAATAAATTAAAAGTGACCTTCCTAGGATAATAAATTAAAAGTGACCTTCCAAGGATAATAAATTAAAAGTGACCTTGAACATATATCGCCAACCGTCAGAAAATGCGTCAGCCAAACACAATTGCGCTCCAAGCGAGGCCCACAATGTGCTGGTCGCCTTCAAAAGTGAACAAAATCAAAGAAAATCAGAAGTAGGCCTAAAGCCTACTCTAGTACAAACCTAAACCCATAACAGACTTCAACACGAAACGCTGCTGGCTCAGCATCTCAGGCAGCTGATTGCTTGCATCAAGAAAGTTCCCAAAATTAAGTTCACGTAGCTGAATAATTACCCTTATTTATTATTTTTATTTTATGTGTACCACATTGGCACAGAAGAACGCCACCAGCATGCCTACAATGACAAGTTTCCCGCGCTGTGATCCTCCATTTACCCTCAGAAGAATAGCATCGCCGCGGGAGCACTGCGATCCTTAGGCCCACCAAACTCTCTTTTATAGTGCTTTGCTTTATTATTTATATTTATTTAGTTTGCAGCTCCCTATTTGATTAAGAATCACAATTAGAAGTTTCAATTCGACTTCCATACTTAATTTTAAGGCTGGAGACTTACTGTTTGAAAACCCGATTGCACCATGCTTTGTATGTGACTGATTTCGAAATACACAATTTTTCTATTTTTCTTTCTTTTTTCATATAGAATGCAATCTCAAGAGAGTAAAAAGAAGGGACTATTTAGTATGGACTATAGAGAATGGGAAATCTATGCACAAGGTGCGTTCAAACAAAGGATTTCTCTGCGAACAGATACAGCAAGTCAAGAAAGAAGAGAAAAAAAAAAGCTAGCGAAGGTATGAAAATTAAAACGAGCAAGATGGCAGTCCTGAAGGCTTATCTACAGCTGAGATAACCAAACAGTGACCCCTGGGGACGCAAGTCCCCACAGCATACGATAGACAAACCCAACTCTATTGATTATCCTGTGCCCCCCTGGAGAGTTAGAGTGCCTTGCATAATCGAACTCTCACGTCTTGCACGCCCAGGTAGGAGTAACAAGGTAACAATTAAAGAACCGAGACGTCTTCCCTTAGTTGGAAACAAACTTATCATACAGCTGCACCTTTTCGATCTAACGCAGTCTACCTTTTTCGCCGCCACGTCGATAATCAACAATACGGCAGGGGTATCTGCACTTGGACGGCTAAAATAATAGACAATTATAGATGCCTTAAAAGCCACACTGAGAACCATATAAAGACCAACGTACTCTACAGAGGATGTTTGAAACTGAGCTATTCGCAGCCTTACTGTAGCTAGCAATAAGACTGCATTTTGAAATTAACGGTAAAATAATTTGGCCACTGAAGGTTGAAGGAAGAACCTCGCTCCATGCGTTCAAGGCATCTGTACGAGAGCGTCGCATCTCTGGTGAGGTAAGAGAAAACTATTTTCGCCCATGTTCTCTATCGACTGTAAAACGGTCTCTTCTCCTTTGATCTTTTGTCACAGAAGCCCTGTTATCTATTCCACTCTCGACACACCTGCACGAGAGCGTCGTATCTCTGGTGGGGGATGAGGCGCCTGCCATCGTCCAGGTTCATTTCCCTGTTCTCGAGGAGGTTGTTCAGCACAGGCAGTACGTTCCTCTCCGCCTTCTCGATGCCGTCCAGGACCAACACGCGGCCTTGGGTGGCTGCCCGGACTGCCGCCTGCCAACAACATCACAATAAAGGCTGGACCACAAATTCTGGCGAATTTTGGACCTGCATCACAATAGAGGCTGGACCACAAATTCTAGCGAATTTTGGACTTCGTTTGCTAGGCCACAGAAAATTCAGTTGAGTGAGCCCGTGGACTACCCCCGTATTTCACCATTTTAACAATTTCAGCACCAGTCATATGGTGGGGCACCTATAATTCAAAAAATATGCTAAATTACAGGCATTGCAGAATGACGGAATTCAGGACGTTCAGCCGGCAAATAATAAAGACTCCATTTTATCCCTCACGGGGCACGGACGTCAGTCTATCGACAAGGTGTCATGCACAACACACTACAACACTCACGCCAGTCAGAGGAGCGGTCTCATTCACGCTACCCAAGAAAGGACTTTCATTCACGCCACTCAAAGGTACAGTAGAATGCTGCAAGTACAGACGCACATTCAAAGAACACAACTAGCTTGACGCACGCGCAAAACGGTTATCCAAGACAAAAAACACACACGAAAACCCTTAACTTGGTGCACAAACTAGCGACACACACAGGGTGGCAAACACACCTACTAACCATCAACGCTCACACCTACACAGTACCGGAGACGGACCACTAGCAACAGGCGAACATGGCATCACTTGGACATGGTAGTAGCTGGTCATGGCACCACCTGATCATGACACCACCTGGTCATGGCACCACCTGGTCATGACACCACCTGACCATGACACCACCTGGTCATGGCACCACCTGGTCATGACACCACCTGGTCATGGCCCCACCTGGTCATGGTAGTAGCTGGTGGCGTCCCTGATCTCGCGGCGCTGCTTGAGGTCTGCCTCGGTCGTGTCCCGTGTGAGGGTCACGTACTCCGCCTCCTGCCGGGTCAGCTCCAGGTAGGCCAGGGCAATGCGGCGTCTGGAGGGCCGGAAACAAATTACATAAAATTTGGATGGCGTGTGTTAAACCTATATAATACACGAGCTAAGAACCTAACAAATCTAGCAACTGAGAACCTGACTAATCCGGGAACTAAGAACTTAAAAAATCTAGAAACTCAGAACCTAACAAATCTGGGAACTAAGTACTTAAAAAATCTAGCAACTGAGAGCCTCCCTAATCCAGGAACTAAGAACCTCCCTAATTTGAGAGGTTCTAATGAGCTGGGGAGTAGTATAAATTATGAAATTAATTACTGGTAACAAATTTAATAAGAAATAATGAAATGAGTGTGTAACAACAGGTGACAGTTGAAAGGTAATAAATAAAATTGTGCACAATAAAATAGCATCGAAAATTGCCATTTTCATAGTGTAAGTAATAATAAAAATCAATATTCCTGGTAACCTACTGTTTAAAGTTGACATTCCAATTTAAATTAATATTGAGAGTCCATTTCACAGTTCTATTTATTTGGCATCAATGAGATAATTCAATTCATACAAGATTTAGTATGATATTGTCATACAACTTAACCCATTAATGCTAAGTGGCAAAAATTTTTGCAAAGTTAGGTACTACTGCAACAATTCAAGTTACTTCTATTTTAATGGGCTTCAATGACTTCCCAACCTCTGGCAACAAACGTGATGCATAAGGCACCTGCTGCAGTTTACCCATTCATGTTTCTTCTATCCAAACACTCATTCAAGTATGCCCAGAAAAAAAGGTCAATATCCAATGAGAAATAAATTCCTGCATGAAATGGGTAACAATTCTATCACCATTATGAAATTTTCAAATTACCTATAGGTTGAGACTGTAATGAAAAACAATAAATAAATAAATTTGAGGCATATGTACGAGTACACTTGAAATAAATGTTTGACTTGCAACACTCGCTCAATTATAGCCTGATGTTACTTGAAGTGCAATGGAATGATAGGGAGTATAAAACATTATTATGAAGAGACATAGATTAATCTATCGCCATAGCATAGAACTGAATTTCACCATTCAAATTAATTTCATAACCATAAGACAAAGAACATGCCAAGCATAATTGCTAGCAATTATAATTAATAGAATCCTACAAAGAATACAAATGCTACATAAAGGTAGTCAGGCATCAATATTATCCATTACAACTCAAGGAAAATTTATGAAGAATAATCATACACATAAGCATTGTGAGGCATCAATGGGTCAATACCAGTAGACAAGAGGACATTTCTGTACCTGAGGGGTCCAGGGCCCCCAATGAGGAACACATCTTGCCCCATGTTATCCTTTTGCATGAGCCATCTCAGGTGCCGCAGTTCCCACTGGCTCAAGTTATGGCTTACTGGGAAAAAAAAGGAAAACCTTAACCCAAACTCAATGAAATAAATAGATGCTTATTTGACCCTTTAGCAACCAGCTTATTTTTACCATAGAGCTATGTTAGGGTTAGTACAATAAGCTAGCTGCAGTCAATTGTTTATGATCAGTAAGGCTGCATTTAGGCTTCTAAAAAAACTAGAAGAACCCCAGAACAAAACCACATAACCCATTAGAGCATTGAAGGGTTACGCTACAGGCATACCTAATTATTCTGGGGTAATTTTACATGAAATGCATATCTAATGTAATATATACCTGTCTAATATAATAATATAATAATCAATATATTCAATGTGCATTTCATGTTGAATTCCCCAGATAAATAACATATGCACATACCTTAACCTTTCAATGTCCTAGAGGACACAAGGTTTTGTATCATAAGGATGGAGCTTGTTTTTTATTAAACCCTTCATGCAGCCTTATTGCATATATATGTAAGGCTACAACAAGTTACTCATTATTATATTAGGTATGCATAATGGTTGTGCATTTACTTTGAACTTTCAGAAAAGTATACTCCTATACAACTAACCCTTCATCCTTGGTTAATTGATTTCTGATAGTGGAAACTTATTCACTAATATGTACCATGAAGTATAGAGCAGCCTTTTTCAATTTAAGTATAAAAGATTAGAATAATTTTTTCTTTTTCTCTGCACATACCTACCAATACAATGAATTTTTCATAGCAATAAAGCTCTTTGAATTTAGTGCCACAATTTCAGCATTGTGGTCAGACAGGACATTACATTATAAGTTATAATTCTCTTGAACCTGAGAATGTAGGTAAAAGTAGTTAGTTACTGACATAAAATGTATGGTAGTTCACTTTGTAAAAATGAATTTTAGGTGTCTAGACTGAAAACCTAGTCAAATATTGCAAAAGTTATAAGTATGAAGAGTCCAAGAGTCATAAAATCATCAAAAAATAATTTTAACATAAACTTAACCTTTTACACTCAATGATTGGTCAACATTTACTTCGCAGCAGCCAACAGCACAAAGCATTATATTCATTGTACAATCTTAATTTCAATGTCATTCAATAGAATTTTTTTAACAGAGTGGCACAAATAATTTTCAAAACTGCTACGTTAGGAGGCTAAGCAAATATTTAAAGAAGTGATGCCATCCATCGCCCTGATCATTGAGTGATGGACTGTGCTTGTGAATTGAATTACCTTCCAGTGCCCTTAAATCAGGGGTGGTGAAGAATGGCATTACTATGAAGTTTGCTTTGAGTATGAGATAGTTTGTTTCTACAGAGTAATTCCCAATATTATTATTAAGTGGTAAAGCTAGAGGCTTTCCAGTGTAATAGGAGATCCCTTTATATTCAGCAATGCAAGTGTGCAGATGACGTTTAGTCTCTGCGCAGTAGGTGGCATCACACTGGCCACAGAGTACTAATACACATGATTGCTTCACATTAAAGTAAAAATACTATTCTTTATATGACAGAAACTGTCAATTATAAGGATATTGCAAAAAAGAGTTTTAATTCTTATGTGAGAATAATGTTCTCAAATAATATTACTCATGGCAGCTCAGCATCACTTCAAATACTTGTTCAGCTTTTTAATGTAGCAGGTTGATTTCCAAGTTTATTCTTTTGTCAATTTAAAAAAAAATTGACAAAAAAATGTGAAAAATTAGTGTTTCTATTGTGCAACCTGTTTCCTGCTCTTGTGCTTCCTTCTGGTTAGGCAATGTTTTCTTTGTTAGTGTTACATTAGGTTAGCTTAAGATAGGATAGATTTGTTTTGGTAATTTGCCACATCATAAAATGCATGCAGCAGTAGTCAAAATGTGACCCTAATTTATGAAACATTAGCATTATTACATTCTAATAATAGAAGGATGGTTTGAATATCTTCCTAAATAACATTCCTTAAGTTTCTAAACTGTTTAGAAACAAATTTTTGCAACTGAAAAAATTCCAATTAAATTACTCTAAAATGAAGGATGTACAATAAACAAGATGCCATACTGAATACAACGCTACAATGAATACAATACTACAGTAGCAACAGAATGAAGAAAAAACTTCAATCAAATGATATCAAATGAAGGCTGTGCAATGAATAGGATGCTCAGTGTAGATTGCTGAAGTAGAGTAAGTATTAACTAAATAACTAATACAAATAAGATAAGTTTGCCAGACTGCCACAAAACATCACTCAAAATTGACTGCTAAAAATTTATTTTACTCACAATATCCATGAGGTACCAATTCTGGGTTGACAGGTTCTTTTATGATCCTGCTGATGTCTCCAATGGAAGCCCGTTTTCCATCTGAAACCAAAAATTGTGAATTATGATTCTGTTAGACCTGCTCTTTTTTTTCAGCAGTACTTTAAAGCCTTTCATCCAAATCGTAGGAGTCACCTACAATATGTACATATTAATTTCAGAATAAATATAATAATAAAATAGGTTTTGAAATATCTGAAGAAAGATTTCACTGATGTACTGTAATTCAGTCACTAAGGTCCCGACTCGGAGTAAAATCCCAAAATTAACTGATTTTTAAAGCAAAGGTAGGTACCTAAATTTTCTACATATCTCAGAAGAAAAACCCTTTTTTTTCTAATTTTCGACCATGATTTGTATTTTTTTAGATTATATAACTTACTAAAGATTATATAACTTACTTACTACATATGTACTACACATTTGAACGGGATGTGAAATTTTACATTAAAATATAAATAATAGAATATGAATTATCAGTCTAACTCAAATAATTTATGCACAACATTTAAAAAATTACTGTTCCCTATTTACAGTATAATAGGCCAGATTCATTTCTTTCCCAACCTGAAGCGGAACGTAGAAATACGCGTACTGCTGCAGGTCCATTAAATCGAGAACCAGAATGAAGGATTCTTTGTAGTATTTGAAGCTTTGACACAGCAGCGCTAGGTCCCACATACATGACAGCGTGTAATTTAAAAAATTCGGAAATATATCTTCGTCAATGAACCATGGTTAAAAGCAACGCCTTGCAGCACCCGGTATCATGGGGTCACGCCGTATCAGCTGGCTTCTCTAGTAAGGGTCTAAGCAGAAATGCTGTACAGTTGACCTTCCTGACATGCATTACCTGTCTATGCCCGAAATTCATTTACATGAGAAAGAAAATTAATTAATGGGTTTTTTATCAGATATGGGTGAAATAAGTAAAATTTTTCATGAAAAGTATTTTTTTATGAGCTTTTGACTGAGGACATATATGTGCCAATCATTCTTCTAATACTACCCTGTATTCTTCTTCTTCGTCGTTAGTGGAGCTTAGAAAATAAGTCCATGTAGCTCCATGTCATAGGTTGTTTTTCAAAAGTGCAGAACCAGATCTCTAAGATACAAGTAATTCTAACGATGGGATATATAATATCTCAGTATATGATCATTGTTACAATCACTTATAGAATTTAATGCTTTTGGAACGGGGGATAAGTGACATTTATGCTCGAGAGGCAACCGAGCCTGTGGAGTTTCAGCTGCCCACTCATTAATTACCGGCACAGCGCCAGGCCCACGCCGTAACCCCACTGGGGAGCAACATGGCGCGTTCGACCGCATTTCATCTGTCAGTAAACAAATGGATAAATATGAATGCTAGAAAAGTGTAAAACGGTTTATTTCAGAATAAATATAATAAAAAAATAAATATAATAATAAAATTGAGTAACATTAAGGAAGGTATTAGATTGAGTTGTAGCATGCGGTAGCATGACATTCTTAGCCAGTCAATTTTGACCATCAAGTGTGCTAAAAATTCAAACGTTATTTTTGGACGGCATTCTCCGTTAATTTAAACTTGCTCGAAGTATTTCATTAGGAAATTATTTTTGATTATTTAACAAGCAAGTCGGAGTTGAATATTTGGAAGAACCATTTCTCCCACGAATAGCACGCCACCGCTGGCCGCCATTGCCAGCATTCATTCGATTAACCCCGTGGTAGACGCAGGACTCGGTCCTTCGTATCATCGTATTTCTTCCCGTCTCCTCGTCACAACTTCAAACAGCAACGCCTCCTACTGGCCTCCTTCGAAGTTCTCCCTGGCGTGCTCAAGCTCTCTCGCTCTCTGTGTCGAAGCCACCAATTAAATACCCACATGCGAAGCTACCACACAATCACGCACCACGACGAACACTGTTCACGGGATCAGACCCGAATCTTCACGACGCAAATACACGAGTTAAGTGCCAAAAGGACCCCGGTGTTTTTGATATCCCAACCTGACCTAAACGAACGTTCACCTGAACACCCCAATTTGAAAGAGTACTCAATTCTCCCCATGTGAGTAGCTGCAGCATGCCAGACGCTAGGCCGCAGATGAGTTGCCTAGTTTACATGAAGGTCTAGCCTGGAGCTTCTTTGAGCCTAATAATAACAGCCAATATGTAGATATGTATTTAATGTTATGAAAGCAACTCCTGTGGGTGAGCTCTGGAGGAAGAAAAAACTACTGCCGATCATGGGGAGCAGGTAGCAGCACCCTAAACAAATGCAGCTATACATGAGTACCTAAGAAGAACTGCACAGAGAATCACCACCAAGTGTCGCTGTGCTACATATATCCTTTTAAAAATAAAGTTAGCACCAACAGCTTTTAGTCACAGTTAGTCTATTGTTGTTGGTGACTTCTTTGATTTCTCCTCTCTCTGAAGTCTAAATTACAAGATTAGAATCGATAAAATATATGAGTAAAGAAAATTAGTGTATGGAAAAATGGAATGAGTCAGTGGGAGGCTATGTACCAACGAATTATGCACAGACTCGACTGCCAGAGTTTGACGGAAGTGAAAAAAATGAGGACATACTAACATATTCCGCTGTTTTATTCAAAAAATTTATACCGAACAGTGTGAATTTTTTCCTCATAACCGACGTTAAATTTCCTTTAATCGACCCCTCAAGCCGTACAGGGTAGGCAGAAAGGTTAGGTTAGTCAATTGCATGCTATGGGGACTAGCGCCCCCGGAGGCTTTATATAGCTACATATAGCTTCAGCTATATGTAGACCTTCAGGATTTCCGTGTTTCGTGCCCAGTTCACTTCCTTTAATTTTTACACGTTCTTCGCTTTCTTTTCGGATTCTTCATTTTTACCCTTGCTGCTTCTATGCGCAGAGGAACCTGTGTAAGAACACACCTTCTCCATAGAAACCTCCGTTTTCTCCAGTCCGTGCGCGATGGTACCTTCTCGTTCAGTGCTTGATAGTCCTGGTTACCGACGACCAGCAATCTTATATTACTACTCTTTTGAAGTATTAAAACCCCATTAAAATCTGAACATTACCCCGTCACTCTGATAGATATTGTTTCGAATAGTTTTATTAACTATTATAGTCCTTCCATGTCCGTAAATAAGAATTAGTTTTGATAAACATTAAAAAATAATTTTCAGCGCGCACGGCACTCGAGTTGACTACCATAGAAACTTACCGTGCGGCACATATCAGTGCTTCCAGCGACGAAGTATTTATATTAATTCCGACAGTAAACCTAGAACACATCGTCGGGTTTCCGATGGCTTAAAACTACTGACGTGCGAGTGATGCGAGGTGTAAGCTTATGTGTGAGTGATAGAAGCACTCGGTGGTTCCATGAAAATCAGTTACCTGAGCCGGGAGTCGAACCCTACCTTCTCAGCTGCAAGGCCATCACGTTAACTAGTACGCAATGGAGCCCTGAGGCGAATGTGAGACGCGTCCACTCATGGATGAAACAAACGGGTTCAAAAGAACAAATTAATCAGCGTCGCACGTATGAAAACACTAACAGAAACACCGACTACTTCTCCATAGCACTATAATAAACTAGACCATACGTGACCCGTTGGGTCAAATAAAATTTATCAAAATCAAACCGTCTCCAGAAATATACCCTATGCAGTTAAGTTGGTATCCACAATACAGGAGTAAACAAAGAGTATAAATTTCGAATATCTCAGATCCGACAGACAAACGTGTGCACGGTTTCAAGCAAACAAGCAAGACGACCAGAGTTTTAGTATTATACTAGATAGATAAGTCGTATTTAATTAGAGCAGCAATATTGCCCTGGCGGTCATTTGGACGACGAGCTACATTCAGTTACCCCTCGATCTCGACCGTGTCACTTGAAAATGATCTCATTGAAAGAAATAAAACGTTTCCCATTTCTCATTCAGTGGCGCATAGTTTCTGGAGAATCTTCTAAAGCGGCGACTATTCCAATAAATCTACGGAAATTTATGGAAGTTTGAAGATTGCTTTTGTACGATCAAAGAATATCCACAGTAGTATTGGATCAATTATAGGTACATGAACCATGAAAAAAATTAGCTCATATACTCGTACACTGATCGACTATTTATGCTGTACATTAATTCATGGAGGTATACGGATCGTTTTCGTATGATCTATAAAAATTTAGTGGTACACGGATCAATTATTTACGATCTACGAACATTAACTAAAAAATACGGATCGTTTGCATAGAACCTACGAAAATTTACGGAAATGTCTGAGTTGGGGAATGCGCAGCGTCCACGGATTTGCCTCATGCCTGCACCAAGTTTCATGTGGACTCGAACCAGGGTCCCCACAGTTTGCAGTCAAGCCTTTTCGCACTTTGCCATGGAGGAACTGACGAAGTAAACATGCGTGTTCGTTAACCGATGCTCAACACATCGACTCCGAAGTGGGTCATATATGGTACACGCAATCATCT
>VOMN01025316.1:0-21131 GCA_014899125.1 Orchestia grillus
TACTACAAGAAGATGGAGGACTACAATGGAAACTTTTTTGACGGTAATTCTACATCACTATAAGGTGCAATGGAAAAGGGAAGATTTTCTACGGGCCCCTCAAGAAACATTTTCTAATGAGACAGTTACAAAGGGAATCGATTATTAACCTACGCTTGCAAGGCAAGGAAGATTAAAATCATTTTATTGTGTTCTAATAATGCAGCGGTCAATAAACAAAAAACTCTTAAGGAATCATGTTGTTCATATTATATCAAAGTCTGAGGCCAATGCATCACTAACCATGTTGCCAGCGTTGTCATGAATCATGGTTTAATTGCTGGTCATGTTTCTGATCTCAATCATGTTTTTGGTTAATGTCTGTGTAATATTTCCGCTTACATGTTCATTGAAAAGAGCCACTACACTATGAATGAGTGAAAATTTCATTGCTTTTCGATCAATTATGCGTAGTTCTTAACCAAGTAAGGTTATTATTGAAAGCATTCATTTCCATGGAATAACCTTAGGCCTTAATTCTTAGTGATGATATTCTATTGAAACCTGTAAGCTAATTCTAGAACGGAAAGGTAAAAACCTGTAACGCAAGGATAAAAAATACAATGAATTTATGGGCAGAAATTATACTTTTTTCTACGAATGATATTTCGAAAGACTTTTTCTATCGCGCGTTTTTTGGCCGCCACTCTCTCACGCAGTGGAATGTGGGTCAGCGGCACGCCGTACCTCATTATTACGTATATTTAACCTGATGCCTCATAATGTTTATTTATTACTCAAAAAAAAGCGACGAAGTTGTCGAAAGTATTAAAATAGTTCAAAATAATCCATTCTATACAGTTGATAAGTTGAAACAAATCCCTTCGTATATTTAGTTGAAAATAGTCGCCGTTGCTCATTAAACGTATTTTTACAATAGAACACAAGATTTATAGCAGTGTATGTGACAATCGTTCTCGATAATGTCTCTAGGATCAGTATACTTTAATCATTAAAAGTTGGAGACCTAAATCTAAGCGATGTGCCTCAAGTAAATGTCCCTGCCCTTGTTCCCTCAAGAGCGATACCACGGGAGAGGCGGCCCCCTCAGCATAGAAAGTACCATCATCGATACTCCCATCACGAAAGCCTTCTTTGAAGCAGGGGAAGAGATGGGTCTTCAGAGGTTGGACTACAACGCTGAGAAACACATCGGTGAGCAAGCTATAGTTTGTTTGAAGCCATACACTGGTCCAGACAGAACTGCAACGCATAGAAGCATGTCGGGGAGTTGGCTGACTTATTTCGTCCTGTGAACTGGTCTAGACAACTAAAGCGGTGAGAAGCACATCGATGCGGAGGCTGCTGTGTTTCGATACTGTGCACTAATCTAGACTGGACTACACCGCTGAGAAGCTCATTAGTAAATGGATTTTCTTGTTTTGATGTACTGCACTGGTTCAGAGAGATCTGATTGCAAGTCATCGAAAGACTTTTAGAGAATCTCTGTGAGCAAAAAGAAGACGCTGCTCACTGAACGTTGCCTTTCACCTTTGCTGAAGTCCATTTGTAGAGCTCAAAATCCATTAGATAACTAATCTAATTTGAAATAACTTACACTCTGGTTTGCCGTTTTGATATACAGTACTTCATAGAGTTTGCTTAAATTACGCAAATCGTCTCATGTCATCTGCTATTCATGTTTCCATGTATGCACACATATTGGGTCAACTCCCTGCCCCTTCCTCCTCTTGGCTCGACCGCCCCCCTGGGCATTTTCTCGTCGGCTGTTCAATCCAGTCGGGACATACGTGGTGGCAGTTGTTTGTCAAGCTCAAGAATATTTTTGTAATTAAAGCAGAAGTTGTCGCTTCAAATGTTTCTAACATTTATTTTCAAGTATTTTGAGGGTTTTTTACAACTAGAACATACAGTACGTACTTAAGCTTGTAAAACAAGACCTTCAGGTGTGAATATTCTTTTCTGTACATATATTTTGCCTACATGTAATTACAAAATATGGTGTGTTGAGTTAGCAGTATGAAATTTGATTGAGAAAAATCTTGCCGCTTAGTTTCATTGCTATCTTCATAGATGTTAATCACGACTCATTTCGTCGTTTAGCAGCCAGAGCTCCCGCTCAAACGAGTTTGTTTCTCCTAGGATACAATCTGCCCGAAATGAACACCAAGAATCGAGAGCGCCACTCGTCTGCTGACGCATTTCTCAAGCCGAATCTCAATCGCCGGAACCTCAAACTACAATCTGAGTCCCGAGTCATCAAGGTGAGTCGATATAATCCCAAGGGTAACTTATTTGCTTCAGAATTAGTATTATACATTATGATCCATAATTTTTTGGCTACCTAAGCACATAAATCTTGGCAGAATCGATGGGTGGGGTTACGAAAATACCAGATTGATAAATCTTCCGTGGTTGGAATATTTACTTCTCGCGTCACGTGGAAAAAGTGGCATGATCGATTCGTGTTGACGGATATTGTAGTTAAAAATGAAGACCCACCATAAAAGAATAAATGAATCACGCAGTCATTATTTCACAAGCGTTAAGGACAAGTATACTGGCAGCACGATAAAAAGCGTAATCTATCGAACACAATTCGTAGAAGTGAGCCAAAAAATGAGCATAAATTAAGAAATGTTCAGGACAGAGCAGAAACTAATAAAAAAAATCGAATGAGAAATCCATCAGCGTTGGCAATAGGCAGAATAGACATTTGAGAAGGAAACCGTCTTCATGCACGTGCCCGCCTGACAGGCAAAAAACGGGACGAAACTTGAAGGTTGTGTAACTCACTCGGCATGGAGTTTTTATGCTGAAGAGATTGCAATTTTTTATCGTTGTTACCTTCTCTTATGCAATACAGTCAAAAATTTATCCGACACATTTTTAAATTGTCTATCAATTGCCTCCTACAAATTTCTGAGATTACGAAACATTAAATTTTCCTGCCCACCTCAGGTCTTGATGAACGATGACCTTCGAGCTATCGGCGTGAGTTACATCCATGAGAACAAGGTAAGTGATAACAACCGCACCTCACATCCAATTCCAGAGTGACCCTTGCTGGGCTACCCAATATTAAGTTAACAGAACGAATATGATTTTTACCTCATGTCAACACATCGACTGCGAACATCCCTCACGACATTGATGTGTTATTGTTATTTTTCCAGGCGGAAAGGAGTATTCAAGACGCAGCAAAGTTCTTTCGTTTAAAATTTGAAAAAGTGTACATACACGCCAGAATAAATTTACGGTAAAAGCTCTATTAATTCCTAACTTGATAGATTTCGTACAGGTAAACGCTCGAAAATATGGTGAATTGCATTGTGAGCAAACGCTTCACGGTGCGACGTTCAAAATCCCCCGCGGTGCCTAGCGCTGTTTGCTCTCTGTTTGATGCTCAGACTCTAATCCTTCGTTGCGTCGTGCCAGGTGAAGAAGGTGTTCGCCCGCAAAGAGGTGATTCTGAGCGCGGGAGCATTTGACAGCCCAAAGCTGCTCTTGCTATCCGGCATTGGACCGAAGAAGCACCTGGAGCACCATGGAGTGAGTACACTTGAGACATGCAGCGCGGTGGAATATTAGCCACTGAGCACAAGCAAAGGAGCTCCTATTTTTGTGCCTTGTGCATTAGGAGAAGGGAGGTTGGCTGCTCGTTGGAAACTCCCAGGCCTGTCATTAGCTGTTGGCTGTAATTTCTGGGGATTTATGGGTTCATTGTTTGATAATCTTACTGTGAAAGAAGTATTAATTAGGCTTAAATTACACCCTGACGTGAAGGACAGTATGGTTTTTCTAACTAATAGACTCAAATTTATTGCTCTGATGGTGAACTTTTGATATTAGTGTTTTGACTTTCGTGCTACTGTCATGAAATATATTTCTAGCGATTTGGAAAAATTTCTACCCGTCTGGCTTCAGCAAGTTTTGAATGAAGGCTTGATATTACATTTCTGTTAGGAAAGTCTAACTATAAGTTGATCCCTCTCAAAATTGAATCATAATTTCACTAGTCAAAAGAGCACGCCGGGACAAGTACCCACACCAGTAACATTTTAACCGATCCATCACCTTAGTTCCAGATACGCTCTGACATCAGTGATGTGCCAGTGTCGCTACAAGATTTCACAATTTTGGATTCGACTAAAAATTAGCAGGATCTGAGAATTTTAGAGTCTACTTACCAGGTTATCTAGGAAGTTACTGCCGATTTTTAAAGGAAAGCAAAGGGCGAACAAATATAATCCCTTACATTATTAATCAACCAAATATGAATCATTTCGTTGGACAATGCGTCTCCATCTTTCCTCTAACTTGAAAATACCCTCTTCCTAGAATTGCGGTGGTTTCATGGCAAAAAATTCATCAAGGTGTCTTTTTAAGTCATCCAAGGAATTGAAATTTTACCATTAAGACTATTTTTCCAAAACCTGAATAAGTGGAAATCCTAAGGAGCAATACCTGGTGAATATGGAGGGTGAGGTAACACATCCCAGCCAAGTTGCAGAAATTTCTGCCTTGTTTCCAAAGAAACGTTTGGTTTTGCATTATCCTGATGGAAAACACCACCTATCCTATTGGCCAATTCTGGAGGTTTTTTATTTCAATTGCTGCCATAACTCGCCCAGTTTTGAGCAGTATTTCTCAGAATTAGTTGTCTGGTTACTTGGGAAAAGCTTATGGTACGGAGCTCCTTTCCAATCCCACCAGGCACAATGCCAAACTTTCCTAGGGAAAGATCTGTTTTTGAGGGGGCTAAGGGAGACTCATGTCATTAACTCCGGGATCATTTTTTCTAAAGATTTCGGTAAACTATCCAGATGTTCTCATGTCTTGACACACTTTGCTTTAAAAAAAACACATTTTCATTCTGTTTAAAAAGCAAATCACCGATGGAATTGCGATCCAAAAGGTTCTCCTCACTCGAGTCATGCGGGACCCAAACATCGAAGCGATTTGCGAACCCAAGCCTTACCAGGTGCTCATGAACGACCGATTTCCATAAGTTGAGGCTTTCTGACAATTCTTGGGTTGTGCGATGCGAGATCTTCTCGATTGATGACTGGATTTGATCACCATCTGCAGAGGATAGTTTGCCTGATCACTCTATATCAATAAGACTACCATCTTCGGCTCGGAACAGTGCGAACTACATCCGTACGGTTCTTTCGAAAAAAGAAGAATCATCACCTTAAGCTGGGCATGTTTCTATGTTTTTTGTGAAGCATTTTGTTCTTTATAGAAATTGAAAAGCATCAAGTACCGAAAATGAATTTTTAATCTTTCATTTGAATAGGTTACAGAATTAACACAAGTTATAGGATCTCGAACCTTCCACGAAAAGAGAGCTTGAACTCGCCTAAATGGAGGTATAGTCAAATCCTATTTTCCAGACTCAATCATTTTCTAATAAGAGTCGAAAGATGAACTTCTAAAAATCTGCAAAAACTTTCTGGACAACCCTATATATTCACAAAACGAAACCAGCTTTGAATAATTGTAATGGTGCCCATCCGCTGCACATGATCACCGTAAAATGCAGTCGTGTTATATCGCTAGTATTTTTTCAGTTATTTAACAGACTTGTCGGGTAAAAATTGGATGTTTTTTCAGCTGTTCATTCTATTCTTACAGATTTACTGATGATGGTACTTGTCCTGAAGTTATTAATTACAAACTAGATCTTGTTTTTAGGTTCTTAATACTTTTTCTGGTTATATGATAAAATTGTCACCCCGGTTCTTTTACGCATTATTAGTCATAAAACAAGTTAGCACGTGGCAATGAATCTAATTTAAGCTTAGCTTCAGTGGCGTGCTGGAAATGCTTGTGTTATGCTTGGTTTAACCTAACTTAAATTACTAGACTTTATATGAATTGAAATTATACTAAAATGAGCGAGTGGATGTGATAGTCACAGGTGATGTTTTTTATCGTTACAAAAATACTTAGCATGTTGACCAGCTCGGGAAGATTTGTCTTTACTGAACACAGTTTAGTCCATTTCATGCCTCCATTAGTCATCTGATTGGGGACCTAAAGCCTTGTCGCAATGACTTGCACAAATTTTGTCTGGTTGAGGTTATCAATTATTCTTTTTGCTCTGTGATGAAAACAGATGTCTTTTGGGACTTAGCAATAAATACTTTATAGTCTTCAAAGACTTCAAATGATGTAAACCGTATTGTTCAGTACTTAATACCTATGACTTCGTTCTTTGTATCAAGGAACTATTTCTTGACGAACATCCTGCTGTGAACCAAGTTTCATTTTATCTTGAAGATGACAAGATTATTTTTTCCTCTTCGAAGACCTTTAGCGAGGCTTCTTTTAAAAGGGCTTCATCATTTATCTCTCTCGAATGAACGTGATAAAAACGTACTGTGTTCTATGGTTTTTCGTTGCATGTGCGTCATCAGTCAAACTAACGACGGTTTGCAGCTTTGCAACAACGTTCGAGGGCTACGGCCCTTAATTCGGCCATCGTGTTTCGAAGATACGTGCAGAATTCATTTACTTGATTACTTGGAATTAGATTGGTCAATTTGTGCAAAAATTTTGTTTAGTGAAGTACTGCTTTGAAGTGCGTTTTATGCGTTTTTTAACTATTCGTAAGGCCAATTGTTTTTACAGACAAAGCGTTGAACTAGCGAAATATCACATTAGTATAAAAGGTAAAAAATAAGACCCTGATGCATATTTCACAGTTCTGTAATTTCGCTCTCACCCACGGCCGTCAGCAGGCAAATTGGCATTCTATTCAGGCAAGTAGTGGAGCTGAGTGATCAGGTGCCGAAATTCATTCGGTGATGTCGATTTTGTGCAGATACGCTGTCTGGTGGACCTGCCTGGAGTGGGTCAGAACGCCCAAGATCACCTCAGAATCTATGGCTTATCCTGGACAATGCGGCCAACAAACACCGATGTTCTGGAGGTGTTCGGCATGGAACAGAGCAAGTTGTATCGAGAATTTAGAAACGGTAAGCTAATGTCGCACTGTGGTAAAACTGAAGTTAAATGCTGAAAAAACTGAAAGTATGGTGCGTAAGTATCGTTTCGTCTATGCGGGGGGTATTTTGTAACACTGAAATCAATTTGTGCCGTTAACGACTTGCGATACCAAATATGTCCTCACACATAGTTTCATTTTTCTCTTCAAGTTTATCTGAGAGCTAATTTATTCAAGGAACTGTTGGCTAAATATCTCAATCACTAAGTTAAGCTCAAGTGAATCAATATTTCCTTGTCCCACGAACTATCTACCTAACTTTAAGTTTCAGTGTGACCTTCATTTAATACGACGGTCAATAATTTTCAATACCGTAACTACGTATTTTTTCGGATATACAGGAAAAATAAATGATACACATTCATTCAAACCATAATAGTTTCCAATCATGCACAAAAAGTAAAAGGTATGTATCAAACGTAACGCACGAGTGTTCGGTGCTTTGCATTAGATGAGATAACATCGGTCAACCTCGACCAGAGACCACCGAGAAGCGATCATTAGAACTAAACGAAATTGGATGTTTTCTAGGAAAAAATCTGACCTCGAACTTTTGAGGTCGTACTTAACGGAGGGAAAAGCACAGAGAGACTACAAATGTTCTGTTTGAAGTTGTTTTCTTGACTTATTGAACTGGCAATGTGAAAATATTAATCTCATGTAGAGGTTAGTAGCTGTACATTGTATACAGAAAAAAAATTTCGTCAGCTATCATCCCCCATCAAAAACTGGTAGTCTTGTTCAACAAAAATTTTAAAGCTTACACAATGTACGTATTCTATTTCACTAACATTTAAAGTTCCAATATCTTAGCATTTTTGTGTCACTTGTTAATCTAGTTTCACGCATAGAACTTTGAAGTTTCTGGTTTTGATAATTAATTTTGCTCAACAGGGTCTCTTTCTGGTCCCAGCGCCACAGTGGGGCACTATTTGATGAACCTTGGGTATGACCCCGACACCACAGTGCCCGATGTACAGTTCCTTGTCCTGAC
This sequence comes from Orchestia grillus, assembly GCA_014899125.1. NCBI lineage: Eukaryota > Metazoa > Arthropoda > Malacostraca > Amphipoda > Talitridae > Orchestia > Orchestia grillus. The sequence goes on from VOMN01025316.1 coordinate 8,010, forward strand.
TGCTCTCCTCAGCGGCGATCGAGGCTTCATCACTCCAGCTGCCTTTGGCTTGAAGAAAGAGGTTAGTTAGTCCCATGTGGTGCCTGACTTGAGCTTGAGGCAGGGTGTTAGCCTCCTGTGGTGCCTGACGGGACCTTGAGAAGGTTAGTTAGTCCCATGTGGTGCCTGACGGGACCTTGAGGAGGTTAGTTAGTCCCATGTGGTGCCTGACGGGACCTTGAGGAGGTTAGTTAGTCCCATGTGATGCCTGACGGGACCTTGAGAAGGTTAGTTAGTCCCACGTCATGTTTGATTGAAGGTTGAGAGAGGATGTTAATTAGGTACGAGTTAGCTTGACAAAGAATGGGTAGTCAAATGTAGAATTTTGAGGAAGGATGTTAATTAGTCACATGCGGTGGCTAACCGGAGCTTGGTGAAGGATGCTAGTCTCATATCAAAATCTGCAGCATCAAAGTGATAAGAATTTTTTATTATAGCACCGTATTCTTGTCAACTGGGAATGAGGTTTACTAATAAACGCATATCTCGTCTATCGAAACAAATAATCTTCTCTTTTTTTCAAATTATAAAAGTTTGTTCAGTACACTTGTGAAACTTGTATGACGCCATTAACACAAGTTTTGTAAGCACTAAAAAAAAATCTATTGAAGTTTTAACGTAACCCGTCTTAAATTGAAATTATGGATGTTTAATTCTGTTTTCAACTTTTCTATTTTGTAGTCTATCTTTCAGCTGTAATTTTATAGTTGCATCAGGTGTGTACAAAGAATCATACCATGGTTTTCTTAGATAATTTTTAGCTTAACGTGCTGAACACTTTGCACTGAACAAATGGCATGGGAATTAAGAATCACAACCATAGAAGTTTCAATGTTACGTCCATAGTTATTTTTAAGGTCGTAAATTTACTCAGTGTAAAACTGACTGATACCGTGCTTTGTAGGCGACTGATTTGGGAATAGAGGTTTTTTCTTTCACTAATGAATGAGGAAAGTTGTTAGTTACAGTATGGCGAGGACGTGCATTGAAAACTGGAATATAATTTTACCTTAAGAGCTGATAAAGTTTTTTCTCCCGACGAGTCATTTTATTTCTAGGCAAGTCTCAAATTTCTTTGTTATAGGACTTTGTTTTTCTCGTTTTCTCTAGTTTCCTAAAAGTATCATGACGGCAGTTTCCACCATTAAACAATATTTACATCATTTCATGGAATTCGGGTTTCGAAATGCTGCAAGCAGGAGTAAGTTCAGTCTGTCATCTTTTGAAAATTAAATCAAACCCAGAAATGATTAATTCCTAATTATGTGTAGATACGATTGCAGTAATAGACGAGTATTTCAAAGATTTTATATTGATCGACTTCCTTTCAGGTTTACCAAGATTATTTAAAGCCATACGAAGGGCAAGAAGGGTTTTCCATCTTCCCTCTGGCCAACAGCCCCAAGAGCCGCGGCTACGTCGGGCTGAGATCCAGCAACCCCCTCGCGCCGCCCCTCATCGACCCCAAGTTTCTCAGCCACCCCGAGGACGTTGAAGTGCTCGTCAAAGGTAACCCAGGAATCAAATTAAATGGGATTTTATAGCTCGTTTTAAATATTTTGTACGCTTATTTATTTCACAGAAAAGCAAGGAAACAATAATGGTTTAGCTCATCCCTTAGGGGGCAAAAGATCAGCAATAAGCTTAGATTAGCTAGATTTGTCCGCCCTATGCAATCGGGGTTGGTGACCCGAGGAGAACATCGGTACGTCACCACAGCTCTAGCTAGGCCTTCGGGATTTTTATTTTTCTCGCCCTCTTTGCCTCTTTATTTTCCCATGTTTTCATGCCTTCTTTACCGGTTATTCTTTATCCTTTTTCTCTCATCGTAACGTACTGTTTCTATACCCAAGGAATCCTGGCTATAAATAATATGACACCATTAGTCAATACAAAAAACTGTTCCGTTCTTTAGCTTTATAAACATAATAACCATCCTAACGTTGAATTATTCTTGAAATTTGTCCTAACAGAAAAATATAATTATTAGCCAAGTTCATTAATGGTAGGCACTGTGTCGCATACCTGGTGAGGACACACCTGCGCATAGATTCCACGCTCTGTGAGGTCCTCGCTAAATGGCTCCTTCTTTTCCTTCTTTAGCGATCGCCCTTGATGTGGCTAGGGAGCTTTGAACTAATTAAACCATAATAATGGTTTCGACACAGTTACGAATCCAAATTTCTTGCGTTAAAACTAATGTTAAGGTTCGTTCTGAGCGATTTCTCAGCTAGAAAATAATTTCTATCCTCAAATTGATAAAAATGCAGGAACTGAAGAACCGTTGGCAAATGAATTTTGTTCATCGAACGATGAAGATGCATGATAATTTCATGGTCATAGGTGAGTGTAAAACTATTAATAATACGCATCCCTTCATGATAAATTACTATTGAAATAGCGCAATTCGCCATATATGTGTACAAATGTGATAATGTGTACAAATGTGATACGCCACACCTTACCACCATAAATAGGTATAATTAGAACATGACACACCTCGCCATAAATAGGTATAATTGGAACATGACACACCTCGCCATAAATGGGTATAATTGGAACATGACACACGTCGCCATAAATGGGTATAATTGTGACATGACACGCGCCGAAACAAATATCTGATATCAAAAATTGTGACACGAATAAACGACGGTCTCCTGTCCTGCACAGAGCTGGCCCGACGTACCCACTGATGGCGTACGGAGTTTGGAAGTTGTTATATTGGGACACGCGTGCGTTATCTTCAAAGAGCGAGCTTGCTAACTCCTCGAGCGACGTTTGCGTACCTTTGTGTGCTTTCAGTGCGTTAGGATGTCACTCGATGTGCATAATTATTTGTGTAAGAAGTTCGAAAACTTGTGGACATATTTTTCGAACGCACCAATAAATGTAAAATAAATTCAAGACAGGTTCTGAAAACGCAGTCGAAAGATAGAATCTCCTAGCCAATAAAACTCGCATAATTTGAGGTGGAGCATGTTTTTAAAAACTCCATGCATGAGCGTATACTTAAATTTCCTTTATTATTTTGCAGCCGCCAAAGTTGCCATAGAAATCTGCAAGAAACCCGCCTTTGCTGATGGAATAGGAGCCAAGTTCATTGACAGGGTGAGTGCAACAGACACGACGACCTTCTGTACCAGGCGTTGGAAGGTCGTCCTGAACTTTTTAGTAAATTCTAAGGACAGAAACGCAAAGAAAGCTTGCAGTTATAGACCAGAAACAAGAAACTCGTGTTTACAGCTACTACTATATTTATTGTATTTTCAATTAGATTTTGTAACTGACTTATAACAGTTCAACAAGCTAATGTTTCAGACAGAATAGTAATATTTTTATACACCCATTGAGTACACTCACAAATCTAGTGTATTGGTCATTTGTCTTTCCTGTTTCCTTGATTAAATGGTTGGTAAGAAAGCCTTGGCAGACGAAACTAAGCATTTTTCAATCACGTGATGATGCCTTGGATTACCTGGCTCGTATTTAACGTTCCCTGTGACGTCCCCAGCCGCTGCCTGGCTGCAAGCATTTGGCCACAGGCTCCGATGAGTACTGGCGCTGCTACATACGTTCCATGTCGACTTCAGCTTGGCACAACGTTGGCACCTGCAAAATGGCCCCCGCCAGCGACCCCATGGGAGTCGTCAGCCCCTCGCTCAAGTGAGTCCCCTCAAAGGGCCTAGGATGGACAATAGGGTTAAGTTAGTTAGATTTGTCTATCGTATGCTATGGGGACTGGCGCCCCCAGGGGACACTTTTAGGTCTCCTTAGCTAAAGATAAAGCCAATGAAACTTTTATCTTTTGGTCCCACTTAATATCTTTTAATTTTCACATCTCCGCTATTTCTTCTTCGTCTTTTCTTCCCTCTCTTTTAAACTTACTGTTTCTAACTTCGGGGATACTGCGTGGGTACACACCTTTCTTAGATTCTAACGTCGTCTATAGTTCACCTGAATTGGCCTTTTCTCTTCGATCTCTTCAGCTCACAATTCTTGTGGATAGGAAGGGAGCTTTAAACTAACCAATAAAGTAATCGCTTACGCTAGTACACTGCACCGACGAGAGCAAGAAGGTACGAGGGAAATTTATGGCAGAGTCGAGACTTCAGGGCGTGTGTCTCTTAACCTTGATCGGTATTTTTTGTGATGAAGAGAGGCAATGAGCGGATGAAGTTTTTGTGTATTCTGTGAATCTAAGCATATCAACAAATTAACGTCCCGCTAATCGAATCGGTCTAAAATAGAGCTTCAGTACAGAACGATTTCCAGGGCATGTTTAAGCTTCGGCTGACTTTACTGTTAGAGCTTACAATCATAAGTAACATGTAAGAATTTCCTCAGGCATTGGTCAGTGTAACAGAAAGTAATTACTGTCAAAAGACGATATGAAAACTGAATTCTTCTAACCGATAAAACTTGAACAAATTTTAGTGAGGCAAATCTGTATACATTCCATCAATAAGCGTTGACTTCGGTGCCTATATGCAAGCGTCAGTTGAAAATTTTTGCTTACATATTTCCGCACACAAATTTCAACGATCAAATTTTGTCGCCCTGAGAAATGGAATTTTTGTAATAAAACTCGAGTGGGGAGTTAAATTGTATGCCCTTGAAATAACGTTTTATTTTCTGTTGCTTTCGCCGCCCCAGAGTACGAGGGGTGAAGGGACTGAGGGTCATCGACGCTTCCATCATGCCCATCATCACCACAGGTGAGCCAGCACTCGAGCTTAACCCTATGATGACCGAATTAATTTTGCGATAAAGTTGAACTTTGCTTTAAACGAAAAACTTGCAGCCTTATGTACATTTACAATACGACTGCATTTAGCTTTGTATGAAAAACGAGCACCACCCTCATGAGACGGGATCGGATGCTCCTGTTGACAAGCATAGGGATCGTTAAAACATTCTGTCGCCGTTTGTTTGGACGCGCGTGTCCGTGACTGAGATGAGTTTCGGTGTTTGTGTACGTGTGTTAATTATGCCCACATAGTATTCCTCAACTTCAAGGCCTTCAATGAGTTCTAAATAATTAAAATTTGCATTTCGATTTTGAAAAACGAGCAAGATTGAACAGAACTTTCGAATATAATTATGCACTGCAAACCATGTTCACGTAGAAAAATGCACATTTTGCACTGTTACAGCGAAACTGTTTTTTGACAAAATACATCCCAAGGTCGTCAGCACAAAAATATACGTCACACAACTCGTGCACGAACGTAAAGATCAAACTCAGCTGAACCTGAGATCTATTTGTATGATGGAAAAAATTGTCACTTTTAGCGCATTTTAATTGCAATGGCGTAAGTGCCTTGCTCCAGCACTGCACTTATCACTTGTCTTAGGCTGAACGAATGTGCGCCCAATGCCGAGCATCGTCGTGCGCCAAATGCCGTGATTCGTCGTGCGCCCAATGCCGTGCTTCGTCGTGCGCCCAATGCCGTGCTTCGTCGTGCGCCCAATGCCGTGCTTCGTAGTGCGCGAGCCATGCTTTGAGACGAGGAGGGCTTAGAACAATTCAATCTTTTCTCTATCAACTCCTTCAGTGGAACGAATGTAGTGATGACCCAGGATAGAAAGGAGTGGCGAATTTAAATTGGCATATATTTTTTACCATGGTTTAGTGCTTTAGTGATGTGAGGAGGTACATTGAAGCGGCGAAGATGGCATAACTTGTGTCTCACTCAGGTAGAAGGAAATTGGAAGTGTGTCTAACCCGGAGCGAAGTCATTCACAACAGAAAACATTTCGAGGCAGGTGTGTGCGACAATTGAAAGCTATGTACAGTACAGCTTCTCAACATGTTTCGTAAGGCAAACTAGCACTTAACATATGATTAAGGAGGCCAAAATAGCTTTCTTTAAAGACTGGTGTGTATACTTGTGAGTAGAACCACGAGCACGTTAATTATGCTCTTAATTTTCCATTCTCACAAAATACATCACAAACTTCCTATCTTCCCTCTCTTAGGTACCAATTTTTAACTCTGCTCAGTTTATCACAGACGTGAGACTTCTTAATTTTAATAGTTGTGTAATCGAACTCGGTGTTGTAATGATAACCAACTGAGACGAGTGATGTCGCTCTCTTGCAGGGAACACAAATGCGCCTGCGATAATGATCGGGGAGAGAGGAGCAGACTTCATCAAAGAAGAGTACGGATTCAAGTGAGGGTAAAGTAGTATTAGATTTTCAAACCGTTTTTTCGCTTCGTCGCCAAACACGTTCATTCGAATATGCGTAAGGTCCCACTTTACAGGTTGTTAGTCCAGGTGAAACATCATCATGAAGCACTCGTCTTACCCGCCGGATTTCACTTGAGATGAGATCCGTACTATGGTAATAAAAGATGGTAAATAGTTTTATGTTTATTAAAGCCAGAAGTTGCCGGACGACGCAGGTCCCCTCTACTGAATAAAGAAACTGCGTCCTTGATTGTCTTAAAGCAATGAGGAACTGAAACGCACTCTAAATAAAGCACAAGTACCTTGCAAGAGTTCTGATGATTTCGTTTCTACAAAATGGGCAGACTGAAAAAGTATGAATTCGTCAGACGATGAAACTGAATTCATGTAATATAGAATTCGGTCGTTAATGCTTCAAAATCAATAGGAGGGACATATGCATTTTGGCAGGGCGCCTATGGTCCTACGAAAGCGACAAGCCCTGAAGCCCTCATGCCAAACTCATTTACTAATCTCGACCAGTTGTAGGAGTGACAAAGAAACTATTACCATTGCAAACAAGACATTATTTTTAGTTAGTTTAAAGTTTCCTAGCCACATGAAATGCGAACTGAAGTGAGTGGAGAGAAGAAACCGTTTAGCATGGACTAAAGAAAACTAGTCAATGCGCAGTTGTGTTCCCACACGGGTTCCTCTTCGTTATAGAAACTTCGAGTGAGGCGGAACGAAAGACGATATCAAGCTGAAAATTAAAAGACGTAAAGTGGACAGGAATGATACATGTTCGCGCTGAGGGAACGTTCCAGTTGAACAACCCATACCGAAATTTTTTATTAGGTGAGATCAATCGACACAAGTGACATCTACCGTTACTGTGGTTAAATATGTGTTGAATATACCCAGCATTATTTATATGGTACGCTTTTTCATTAAACGAGGCAAGTTATGTTGTCAGAGCCCTCTCCTAAACGATGATGTTGGAGCAATACCAGTAGAAATAAATGTCATGTAACTTTATGGGAGGGATTTAAAACAATACGTGTTAGGGAGATGTTCATTGCCTACCAGAAATTTGTGCTTCATTTCCATGGGAATTAACGCTCCGTTGTCAGTGAGGTCTTCAGAACGAAGAGGATACATCGAGCAGCTCAGTTTTAGGTTTTGTTTAGCGCGGGACTAACGAAGTCCTGTAAAGCTAAATGCACTACTCGAGCGACGACGGTTCAAGGTTCCAGTATCCTATTTTTATTCTTCGTTTCTAAACGTTTTTAAAAATGTGTATTCAAAATTTGCTCGATGTATATACACGGGAATATCTTTTTCAACTCCGCCTGACCCCATTTTTGTCAAATATTCTCTCTACATGAAACCCTCGTTTTCTTAACCTAAGATTCAAGAGCACGAGCAGAATGAACTGCATGAACAATCGTTCGACAATAACTGAACAAAGTTTCGGTCACCAGAATCACAGTGAAATATGAAGCTTTGACTCGGGGCTCCATTAATTCCACAAAAGTCAAAATAGTCGAGACCTTGAATTATAACAAAATATATCTATAAATAACTTTTACTAGTCGTATCATAAACTTAATATATCAATGATTCAAGCGTGAAGAAATTCATGCCCTTAGAAGCGTTTACATACAATGAAAGAATTATCGCAATGTAACTAAGCAAATTTTGGTCATAATAAAGGTATGGTGAGGAGCCAGTCTTGCTTGATGAGATCGGCGGCCCTCTCGCCGATCATGATGGTGGCGGCGTTGGTGTTGCCGGCCACGATCACAGGCATGATGCTGGCGTCCACCACGCGCAGGCCCAACACCTTCCGCACCCTGCCGCGAGTGTTGGAGTGTTAGTCGAATGCTGTCGCAACACGAGGGTTGAGTACAGTCCTCCTGCTTGTCAAAATTGGCATAGCCGAGAGGAAATTGAGAAAAAAGAATGTGGCAGGATTAAAACTAAAACTAACTGCAAGAGAAGAAGGTAATAGGGTACATAAAGATATACTGGCTTGCATTCAACTTATTTAACACAATCCCGTATTGGACTCGACCAGACTGACTAGAATGAGAAGAATCAGACGTTCGGCTCAGACGAAAGTTTTAACTCGATAATTCTCTAATCATCATTCCTCTTGCACAATATTTCCTCTTTGTCCAGTTGCAAGTCTTCGTGAATATTTGTTTGACGAGAGAACGTCAACGTGTTTTCCATGTGCCGATCACACCTCGGAAATAATCGAAACAGAAATACAGAGCATGACTAAGTTCATAAATATTTTCCCCAATTTACCATTCAGGGGCATGTTTAATGTGAATCCTACATCTGACATGAAAGGTCTTTATTAAATAACAACAGTTAGGCATCCTGGGAGCATCAATGTACCTCGGGTGCGCGAGATTTCTCTACCTTAATTTGTTATCGATGACACCCATCGGATCGTCTGCAGGTGCCATCTTGCAGGTGCCCACGGGATGGTAGACGGTAGACGCCATGTGACGGGCAAAGCATGCCCAGTACTCGTCTGAACCGTACGGTACCAGCTCGCAGCCTGGTAGTACCTGCAGGTGACATGGTGAACACACGGCAAGTTCCTTCACACCTGCACCTGGTACAACGTTGCTCATAAAATACCAATGCGAGTTAATACCGTATCATAATTACCTCCCCCTGAGCCTTGTTTACTAGACTGTTGCGTGATTTTTCCGAAGTTTTCGATACTATAATTTAGATTAAAGATGAAACTTGATACCAGCAATTGCATTTATTCTACATTACGATTTAATTAGGGCGTTCGCTCGAAGAGTGTTGGCCCAGAGGCAGGGAGAATCAGAACACGAAATGATGATTTCAAAATAAACATTTCGTTGCGACGTTGAGTGAATGCGTGTAAATTTACAATAAAGTATATTGAGCACAGCAAAATATTTCCTCCATGAAGTGCTATATTAAATAAAAATAATTATTTTTGAAAATTGTGTAAATATAAAATAAAAATAAACGGGGAGCAGCCACTGGCAAAGTACGAGTATGTAGAAGCGGCTCTTGCCTGCTAAAAATTCATGACAATTTCACCAGAAATCTACAGTAACAGGATTGTCAACATACGCACACACAACCCTAGATGCTTACCAAACACAGGAGTCTCACCATTAGCGTAATATTCGTAACTAGCAGGAACCGTGAAAATTTCACGGAAATTTAGATAAACAAACTTTAGATAAACCAGCCCATGAGAAGTGGCCCTTTCAAGTGTTGGACAGAGGTTAAAGGTTCAGGGCAGAGATAGTCCGGTCTTGGAAGCAATTTTCTTCTTAATGATGCGAGCAGCTTGAACTCTATTAGGGAAACTGAAAGTGTGCCTCGCGAAGACTGACTTTTTATAGCCAACCATGCAACCCGTATACAGGATACTTCGCTCGAGACCTGATACAAATTTCACTTGCAAAGCGGCGAAGCGTGACACATACATGTGTAGTTACAAGCGTATTAATATATAGATGTATATTTCATGCCTATCATGGTTCAGGAGAAATTCAACGTGCATCCAACTCGTCAGTAAACTTGTTACACTCTCATGCTGAGCATCAACTTCAATTCGGTAGAGAAAAAATATAAAATTATGAACAACTGAACATTACTTCATCGAGGAAAGGTTCCTCCCCTTTGCATTTTTCTCACTTCACTCCTGCGATAACCTGATTTGTAAATGCCTCGAGGAAATAATTCTATAGAATTAGGAATACTGGCAATTCCACTGGATGAAGTGACTCGGCTCAAACTGGAACATATATTTTAATGTAAAAGTTTGGATGGTGGAGTTGTCATGTGCTACGTGAAATTCCATTCAAAGTAACTGATGACATGATACTAAAAATAATTAAGGTTGACTGCTGAACCGAAATATGAGATTGAAAAGATGTCACGCACAAATTATTTCTCTGAATTGGAAAAAAACTTACTTCAGCAGACGAGACAGTCGATGTTAATGGGAAAAATGAACCATATACGACAATGATCTCGTAAAAATAGAATATATTCACACTTTTCTTCATACTTACCATGTCATAAAATTTAGCTCCTAGTTCCTCTCTGAAGGCTGTCGTATTCCCGACCGCAAGCGCCATCTTTATACCTGAAAAAACTCCGTCACATGAAGGGTCCCTCGTTAATTTCCAAAAATGAAAGTACATGCTGCTAGAATGATTTACAAAATGAAAATTATCTTACTGAGTAAGTATTTCATCATATTAGTTCTGTTCGGATTTACATAAATAAATGCATTGATCAAATCACGCATTTCATTGAAATTTGATCACTGTAATTTCATGATTATCCGACATATCTATCTGCATATCTATTTACTAATCTATTTGCTAATCTATTTACTAATCTATTTACTAATCTATTTACTAATCTATTTACTAATCTATTTACTAATCTATTTACTAATCTATTTACTAATCTATTTACTAATCTATTTACTAATCTATTTACTAATCTATTTACTAATCTATTTACTAATCTATTTACTAATCTATTTACTAATCTATTTACTAATCTATTTACTAATCTATTTACTAATCTATTTACTAATCTATTTACTAATCTATTTACTAATCTATTTACTAATCTATTTACTAATCTATTTACTAATCTATTTACTAATCTATTTACTAATCTATTTACTAATCTATTTACTAATCTATTTACTAATCTATTTACTAATCTATTTACTAATCTATTTACTAATCTATTTACTAATCTATTTACTAATCTATTTACTAATCTATTTACTAATCTATTTACTAATCTATTTACTAATCTATTTACTAATCTACTTATCTATCTACTTATCTATCTACTTATCTATCTACTTATCTATCTACTTATCTATCTACTTATCTACTTATCTATCTACTTATCTACGTACGACCCACTTCTAAATCTCAGTTGAAAAAACTCTCGGTTTCGAGAAGTACTTTGAAATGTTACTTTCAATCTTACGTTTCTACTCTACACTGCAAAACCTACGTTCCAAAAAATTGAAGAACTCATTCGGGATAAAATTCGCCATCCTTCTTATTCTCTCGACCTTGCTCCCTCAGACTACTATCTGTTCTATAATTTGCAAAATCACTTTTAAAGGATCAATTCTCACAAGCAAAGAGGAAGTCGAAACTCGCATTTCAGAGATCGACCGGACAAAACGGACATTGTGTGTGCAAAACAGACATTCTGAATGCAAAACGGACATTCTGTGCGTTAATACTAAAGTTATTGCCTTTGACAAGCATTTCTACGTCCTCAGGATGACTGAGGTAGTTGGGGTCGATCTTGGGGGGTTGTTTGGGGTTCGCTGATCTCAAAGTGATGGATCCCCGACTTCTGGGCACGGTCACGTAAGGTCCCATGTTGATCCCTTCCTGTCCGGCGATGGGCCCGAAGTAGCGGCGGCTGAACTACAGTGAAAAATAGGATAAACAGTTGTAGGACTTAGCCAAGTTCAACTGTAAGCTCAAGAGAAATTTTAGAAATCTTATATGCATTTTATAATTATTTAGCTTCTAGTCTCATGTGACCTAATATAAGAACAGATGAATTTGTCTCTACTTGTTTGCAAAGGACATAAAGATACGAGTGAATTTTGTAACATTTCCCAGAAAAACTAGTTTCCAAGAGAAAAATTGATAAGATACGAGTGAATTTTGTAACATTTCTCAGAAAAACTAGCTTCCAAGGGAAAAGCGGCCAAGAAAGTTTTTTCGCAAAAAAAAAATTCCTCAAGAACACTAACGACTCCATCCTCGGACAAGAATTTAAAAGTAAATGAATAGTGTGAATGGAAGGTTTTTTGAGCTACTGCGTTATTGATTAAAGCTTTATTATGAAGCTTAGAGAAACCTGTACGGCCAATTTTATTTAAACAAACAATTTTATAAAATGTACTTCGAGTGTAATTATAAGCGGCAGCTAGAATTAGAAGCATCAACTCGCAGGGGTTGATGCTTCCTGTGCATCGGAAGAAGAGAAGAAGGGGACAATTTAGAATGGACTGGGGTCGCCAGTCATCATAGAATATAGGATAGACAAACTTAAGTAACCCAACCCTGATGTCTGTCCTATGCACCCTGCTTGACCCTGCCTCTGTAGCGCCACTCACATCCTTGTCGTAGCCCAGCGTGTCGCCGATGATGAGGCCGCTGTCCAGACCGGGGGTGATGGCGACGATCACGAGCTGGACGTCTGGCCACTCAGGGTCGTCCTTGTGGCCGAAGCTGAACCAGGCGTTGCCTTCTGGCCCGAACGGGGCTGTCAACGGGCCTTACGAAAATACCACGCATCAGTATGAAGTGTTGCAAGTTTTAAAATCTATTAGTTATGTTAGCTCGATTCCAAGAGAAGTATTTAGGGAAGAATGAAAGTAGTGTAGGCTGTTACCAAACTTTAAGCCGTGTTGAGGCAGTTACAAAACTTTACCCCTAACTTACCGAAAAATTACTTCCACGCCACTCTCTGCGTGACGGGGGGAGAACTTTGAATAAACTAGTTTTCACTTCACAATTTTATGATATGCAGATACGGGGCTTCGTGGTACAGAATGCGTGATACACAACATCAACTCAACGTCAAAACTCAACGTCAAAACACAACGTCAAAACACAACGTCAAAACACAACATCAAAACACAACATCAAAACACAACATCAAAACACAACGTCAAAACACAACGTCAAAACACAACATCAAAGCACAACATCAACACATCTACATCAACCGTCTCACCCTGACGATGAAGTGCATATTTTCTGGCCGAGGTGAAGCTCAAATGACGGCCGAGGGTCGTGGCCTTGCCCTGGTCCACGGTCCACGTCAGCCCAAA
>VOMN01025327.1:0-13073 GCA_014899125.1 Orchestia grillus
TGAATTTTACAAGTACAACGTGATAATGTTTTATAGAGTGGTTTTTACCCTTACGCTTTTATTGTTTCAGTAATTCTACGTATGCTTCAATTACCGCAAGCTCCTGTTAATTACCTCAGATTTCCTTCGACTGCCATCTTTTCTAGTCAATTTCCATGCACTCCCGTTTTAGTAGTCAATTTTTTCAATAATCTATCCTTTGTTTCACTTAACCCAAATTCCTAAAAATTGTTACGTGGGTCCTTCAACTTTCCTATATTGCACCCTACTATCCTAATCAATTATGGTCCTTAGTTATAGTTTATTACCTTATATTTCTGTCCTTTACCGCATACAAAACGGCAATAAACGGAATTACGCTAGAATTAACGTACTTCTCGGCCGGGGCACCACCGTTTGCACGCCCTGGGTGCCCTCCAGAGGGAGTCATGCAACTCTATAAATATTGCACGTTGAATTTATTGATAAATGTAAACTGCACGTTTCCTATATATGTAATCACTTAGTTTATCTACTTTTATGATCGGTTGATTTGGTTTATACACTCGGCGGCTCAATGGAATTGTGAATGTTTGAATATGGCCCTCGCTATGTATAGTTTGCCGACCTCTCTGTCAGACCATGTCCACGTGAGGGTAAAACCAACCCACTTGTGCAGACCAAGCACAACAGAACTTGCCGCTAATGAACCCAGAGAATTTTCATCTCGCCAAAGTCAAGTATAAACTTGACTCAACTTTTGGAAGTCGTCCGAACTCCAAATGTTCCAAGCTCGAAAGGAAACGAAGATGAAACTAAGGAAATAGAATTTTTGAAATGGCTGAGACGAAAATGGCATAAAAGACGACTGGTCCAACATGGCATCTTACGTAGCTTCTGCATTCAGCGGTGCAGGTGCTGGCGGTCGTACACAAAAACTTGCTAACTTCCCTGTGCGACTTGTTTTTGTTCCTGACAGCTGAGTGCTGTTGTTTCCCCAACTGTTTTTACGTATTGCTAGACGATATAAAACTCCGTTTCTGTAGGACACTCTTCTTTCGTGTTATCTTTGAATTCTCCTTGAATGCTATTTATCACTCGTGTTTTATCGATGAATGGCAGATTTATGAATTTATTGACCTGCCCACCTGCCCACCAAGGCAAGGTTACAGCATGAAAATAACTTTTTTCAGTTTCTTTAATTCCAAAGAGATGGGGAATTACGGTTCCAATCCGGGAACAAGAATGAAGTGAAAGTATTTACGTGGGCGGCGGGCTCTGTAGCGCAAGTTGTAGCGCACTTGCCCCCTAGTCACGGAGTCCCGGGTTCGATACCTCGGGGCTGAGTTCATGCTTTGGGAAAGGAAAATTGAAACTCGACATGCCTAAAAAAAACGGCACACCAGTGTGGCTCGGATCATGGGGCCCGAACTAGAATCATTCCGCTGCACCCAAGGTTGACTTTGCTTGCACTGTGATGGCAGGAAGTGGGGCACTGAACCCTGTACAGCTGCGCTCTATCCGTGTACAGGGAGGCAGTTGGGTGCAGAAAACCATAATCTAAAGAATAAAGGTAGGCTTACGGCACCTGAAAGATGGGATCTAGTAAGAGTATCTCTGTAAGTATTGGTATGACGGGTGAGGTACTTTAACAGGGACTGATGAATTAATTGTACAGTTGAACAACATTTTTGGGTTCTATCGCTGTGAAATTTTAAGTTTTCCCAGAAAGTGCACGGGTACAAAATGTAAGGAAATTGTAGTAAAAGTGTTATAGAAGTTGTGAAAAAATTAAATCTACGGTGGTGGAAAAATCTACACCCATTACTATGGAAATGTTATACCTACAACTTAGAAAGAAAATTAGATTCTGCGTAGTAAAATTACTTCTATCTCATGCTAGGGAGACAATCTGATTACTATGGTAAAATTACGTCCACCGTTATAGGAAAATATATATTCAATTCTGAGGAAAATTACTCGTGCGAACTTACTGTATACTTCGACGGCTGCTTCTCCCTCGTCGCCACGACGGATTAGACGGGATGTATTCCATCGCAATCCCATCTTTGTGCATTTTATTAACATTTTTTATCTTATCCACGCTACAAAAAAAACATTATAGCGGCAGAGTTATAACGGCAGAGAAGTGACTGAACAACACAGCGTTGGGCCATGGACTAATAGACGGAAGAACAAAACCATAAATTGTAGTGTGATCATAAATTGAATGTTGTGTGACCATAAATTACATGTAGTGCGACCCTAGATTACATGTAGTGCGACCATACATTGTAAGTGATGCGACCATAAATTGCATGTAGTGCCACCATAAATTACATGTAGTGTGACCATACATTGTAAGTGATGTGACCATAAATTGCATGTAGTACCACCATAAATTGCATGTAGTGCCACCATAAATTGCATGCAGAGCCACCATAAATTGCATGTAGTGCCACCATAATTGCATGCAGAGCCACCATAAATTGCAGGTAGTGCCACCATAAATTGCATGCAGTGCCACCATCAATTGCACGTAGTGCCACCATAAATTGCATGCAGTGCCACCATAAATTGCATGCAGTGCCACCATAAATTGCATGTATTGCCACCACATTCGGCACCAGCGCAGTTCGTGAGGGTGGCTGCGGACCGACGACCAGCGCAGCAACGCACGAGTTCGTGCCTCAACACAAACTGAAGAGTGGGCATCAAGTTCATTGAGGTGAGAATTCAGTGTACTCGACTCATCGATGCTCCAGTACGAGTTATTTGTCGAGGACATTAAAGAACAACGGATTTGGAAATGCAAGACGAACAAACAGGAGCTTAACTATGCTTTATTTCATCAGACAATAACTCAATGAAATGGTAATTAATTCAATCATGGAAGAATTTCGGGGTAAAAGTGATAACATTTCCCAGTCAAACTTTTTCGCCACCCTATCGATAAATCTATAAAATACTTTGTAAAAATACTTGTGAAACCAAAATAATTGATAATTAATTTTAAATGCTCCGGCGCCGAGCTAGACTGGGCTGTGGAGTGCGACATCTGCGGCCTGAGGGCAGAGGGCACCGGGGCCGTGCTGACCCCGTGACGTGGTGTGCTGACGTGGTGACGTGGTGCTGAGGTGATGTGGTGACGTGGTGCTGAGGTGATGTGGTGACGTGGTGCTGAGGTGATGTGGTGACGTGGTGCTGAGGTGATGTGCTGACGTGGTGCTGAGGTGATGTGGTGATGTGGTGCTGAGGTAATGTGATGACGTGGTGATGAAGGGATGTGCTGATGTGTTGACGGCTTACGTGCAGATGTGTCGCAGAGGGGACGCGCTGAGGACCAGGGAGGGGGAAGAGGCGACAACACTGCCTGGCTGGCTGACTGGTAAGCAGGAAACAATCCAGCGCCGTCAATCACAATCACTTCCCAAGGCCCAGGGGAGAACCGCTGGCACACCTGCATCTTCCCACTGCAGCCCCGGCCCCAAATGGCGGGGAAATCGCAGGGAAGTTTTCATATCGCGGGCTTGCGAATACCAGCAGCCGCGGGAGAGAGGCTCCGGGTAGAGAGACCGGTCCCCGAGTGAATTTTGGAATTACACTCAACCCACAAAATAAATCTTGTCAACGATAGCTTCCTGGGTAAAATAACGCCTTTAAGATTATGTTCGCGCGGAGAGTCGAGGTAATTCATTTCGTATTGAGATTCAATGAATTTTGAATGACCAAGAATTTTAGCTGTATTCTTTTATTTCGTTTTAGACAGTTCAAATATTTTCTTCTTGAAATTCGTACTAAACCGGACTGCCTTTACTCGTCCGGCCATTTTTTCAATCATAGAGATGTTTTGTTTTTATCTAGCACCAATCAGTTGGTATTACAACGTTTACGCCCGGAAACAAATCTTCAGGTCGGAATAGCAGGAGCACTGTCAGACATTCGAGACTCTCAACGCCCTGCTCAAAAATTGATCCCCGCCATCGGGCGCAAGGCCCGCGACAGGGCAGGCTGAGCGTTCTGTGCACCTGCGCAAATTTACGGCAGACAAAATACACTCGGCCTCCGTCGTCCAAATAGAACCGCAGGGCGCAGAAGAGGCGCAGGGCAGCGCCGCCAGGCCCGTGTGGACGCAGCTTGCGGCAGGCGAGAGCAGGAGTTATAAAGCAGGCGAGAGCAGGAGTTATATGGCAGGCGAGAGCAGGAGTTATATGGCAGGCGAGAGCAGGAGTCTGAGACAGGCCTGCCTGTCTCAGACTGAATATTTCGGCCACGTAGTTTCGGGCCTGGGAATTTATTCATATTTTATTTTCTTCATTCTGACGACGTAGCCTACTTACGGACAAGCAGGTGACCACTTCAATGCTTTCGATTTTGAGCTGAGGTAGAAATTCTATTCATATTGCATCAGGTACGCACGATACTGCTGATCTTAACCCTTCATTTTTTATCAAAAATGCCGAAAAATTTTCCTTTTCAAAAATGTTAGAGACAATATCATTTTCAAGTATATTTATCACAAGTTAAATCAGATTTTTCACAATAAAATCAGATTTTTTACAATTAAATTAGATTTGTTACAAAGGAAACCTGATTTGTCAAAACAGAATTTGGATTTCTCATAAAATGGAAAAATACGCTCGCAAATGTCTCATTTTAAAAATACATTCAATTTTAGTTTAACTTCAAGAGATAAGCATGAAAGAAATTAACACGGTAAATTTATTTACCGTGTTCTTTGTACGACAATATTGCAACTAAGCAGAGGAACGGTTAGGTTAGGTTAAGTTAGGTTAGGTTAGGTTAGGTTAGGTAGTCGTACAGAAAATACAAAAGATAGTCAAGGTACTTTAAAAAAAGGCAACCGAATTCATTTTAATCAAATGCTCTTGCATTGACAAAAGTTATGTTGTAGTTTTCGCTCGTATCTATGGCATCTAGAATTGTGTCTATGGTACATTATGCAAAAAATTCTACCCGAGTAAGTAAATTTTTTCAAAATTATTCGCCTGCTCGCTAAGCAACTCACGAGGCTTGAAATCATCTCCAGAGTCACTGCGTCAATGCAACTCTTAATGTTTAATAGGAGTTGCTAAAGAAAGTCCAGAAAAATTTTCTGGCAGAAGTGCGCCAAAAAAAGAACAATTTGGAAGAATGTAATCCTGGTCGTCCACGAATTTAGTTAAGCCTTGTGCCTCGCGCACGATATTACCCTGCATTCCTCTATTGTGCAGTTTTATCTAGCATATTTTTCTGTAGGAGTTTTCCTGAGCATTCTTCAGCTACTCCTTTCAAACTTTTGGATCGCATTCATTCACTTACTTCAAAAATGCGCCCTTGGTGTTTAAGCTGCGTAGTATTGGCAATCGTAAATTGCAATCAAGATTTATTTAGCTGTGCAGCATTTTCTGCATAATATACGTATTCTAGATACCAGAGATACAATCACACATTTCATCATAACTTTTTTCGAAGCTAGTTCATTTAAGTAGAACTAATTCGGTTACCTTTATAAAACTCCTTTATTTAACGTGTTTATTTGGGACAAGATGTGTTTGTCTCGTGAAGCTATTCTGACTTTGAACGTGTTTTTAAAACCCCCAACTTATATATTTCTATTTTATGATAGATCAAATTCCTTTTATTGAGTCAAATTTCTTTTCTGACAAATCGACTCGAAAATTGTCTAAATACCCATTACCTGTCGGGTCACAATTTCAAAGTCCCGTTTGAGCCTCTAATGATTCTTCCTTATTTCCTCACAAATATCCAAAGCCAACGGAAAAAAATCCATTCACGTTAACCTAATGGATGGAAAGCCGTGACCTTGGAACAATGAAAACCCCTTTATTTAATTACTGAGAGATGAGTTTCATATTTTTGCCGTGTGTTATTACTGAAGAGTGTGCACGGTTACTAGCTTACAAGTCAGTAGATGATCAGAATGTTAGTGTTATACTAGACCACCGGTAACTCGTTGAGTCGGGAACATCGTCAATTTTAAGTCAGTCAACGCTAATTGGAGTTTATTTTTTTCATTTCCTGGGCTCGATGGATTCAGTTTTTTTTCTATTAATTTTTTTGTTTAGAATGATTCCGGTGCAGTTGCAGAAAAGTCGTTTTTCTTGTTCGAGCGCTGCAAGCTCTCGAAAAATGCTAAGGAAGACGAAGTGAAAACTTTAGCTAACACCAATTACACATCCATAATATCGTCCAAAATCTTGCGAAATTTCTTATGTTTCAAATCTTTGTCCCAATGAGCAATTGATGATTTTTTTTATCTTTACTAATAGACACACCCCGCCAAAAATGGCGAGACAAATGATGTTCATTTCTTAAGATGCCCTCTTATTTACGCCTTATTTACGCCTCATTTCTTAAGATGCCCTCTGAGATGGAATACTCTTATTTGCAGTATCACTGATACGGACTGCCTTCTCTGACAGTCTCGCGATTAGTTTAGGAATACGGACTCGGAAACTTTCTCCTACCTAAATCCTAAAAAGCGTGACAGAGAGACGGATGGACCAAACAAACATGCTACACTGGACTTTTATTGTAAAGTGGGATAGTGGAATCTCCTAACAAATAATCAAAACAAGTAATCCATTCACTTTAGTCTCATTGAACTGTTACCAGGATGAAATGGAAAACCATTATTTAATAAATGAGAGATGAGTTTTGAATTACGGCCCTATGATATTATTGACAAGTGTGCACAGCTACAAACTAGGAAGCCACCAAGATGACCAGAGTTAAGCATTATACTAGAACACCCGTAACTCCTTGGGACACTATTTCAAAGTCACGTTTGAGCCTCTAAGGATTATTCTTCATTTCTAAACAAATATCCAAAGTAATTCATTTACTTAGTCGCAATGAACCGTAACCGATGGAAAAGACATACCTAATTACTGACAAATGAGTCTTGAATTTCTGCAATGTGTACTCTCCTGAAGAGAGTTTGTGGGTACGAGCAAGCAAGCAAGATGATCAGAGTCTTAGTATTGTGTAGATAGATAGATATATAGATAGATAGATTTATAGATAGATAGATGGATAGATGGAGGAACAGATAGATGGATAGGTAGATGGAGGAACTAATAGATGGATAAATACATAGATGGAGGAGCAGATAGATGGATAAATAGATGGATTAAAAAATAGTTGGATAAATAGATGGATTAAAAGATAGATGGATAGATAGATGGAGGAACAGATAGTTGAATAGATAGATGGATTAACAGATAGGTGGATAGATAGATACTCGGTCAAGAAAATGGAATACAGGATATGATTGTGTGCTCGTACGGTAACTCTTCTCTCTTATGTCAGACCGTGTATTCCGGTCTTTTATACCTCTGTATAATAAACTACATGAGTACTGGTGTACATAATCTACTTCTAAGTTGGCAATCAATCTTTTCATCAATGTTTTAGTAGTATACAGATATGGTTCAAATTGCATAAAAAGTCCACACTAGTCTTGGAAATAAATGAACGATTCAGGAATCACGATTCAGGAATCCTCCCAGCAGGGACCCTGGCGCCCCTCATTCTGTCACGATTCAGGAATCGGATGAAACAATCTTCATCAATCACCATATCAGATTGCAGCAGCCCTCGTAGTTGCAATCAAAGCAATGCTCTGAAACAATCAGCTGGCCGTCCCAGCCGCGACCAGCGTGACTGGTATTGGTCCCACCATGGAGCAGAGAGGTCAGTCAAAAAATGACGGGATTTGCTACATTTAGACGCAAGATGAACGGTGTACATGTTCCCACTGAAGCAGGTATCGGCATTCCTGATCGTTTCCTTCGAAATCAACGATTGATAACCAAACTAAGTTGAACAAAATCGTACGCTATTAAAAACAATTAATTTTCTTCAGATTGTGTTTGCTTACGACACGGTGTTTGGTATCCTATGTACGACACTGGCGCATATCAGCGTGACTGAATATGCGCCACAGCACCACGCGTATAAACGACACTTATTTTTTGTAAGGCATGACTGAGTTGAGAAGTTAGAACTGATAAACTTGCACGCACCGACGAGTTTCTGGAAAAGAAGAAAAGAGCGCCCTAAATTAGCCCTGCAATGCAAAATCGGAATGTTTCTCTCGTCTCAAAAGCTAACCACAACCACCTCATAACAACCACCTCACAACAACCACCTCACAACAACCACCTCACAACAACCACCTCACAATAACCACCTCACAACAACCACCTCACAATAACCACCTCACAACAGTCAGGACAAAAGCAGAACTAACATTCGGAGCACCAGAGTGTCCGCGGCAGACAGAGACGTCAGCAGAGGCTGGAGGACCTCATTACAAACACGCTTGTCACCAGCCTCTCCAGCGAACACCTTCGCTTCTTTACTATTTGTGCAATGAACTCCAAATGTGACGCGCCTGTGGCCCAACGAGAATGACGGAAAGTCGTACCGACGCGTACAAACTGCTCATGCATACACACTGTACGTGCGTACAAACGCGTACAGACTGCACATGCGTACAGACGCGTACAGACTGTGCATGCGTACAGACGCATACAGACTGTACATGCGTACGGAGCGTACACGCGTTTTTAGGTCATGGATTGAATCTCAGAGGCGAGACGACTGGAAAGTCACTCCTGGACGTGCGTGAAGTACGTCTCTCTTGCACCTGGCGCTGGGGATGCAACGCAAGTGCATATAAAGCTCCCCATCCACTTTCCTTTCCATTAGAGTTTAAAAGCTCAGCCCCTCGAAGATTTTCCTGTCACTTTGATGCTAAAGCTTTCTGAAAAATGTTTTGTTAAAATATTGCTCAGGGTAAATGTCCGTTCACTCCCAAAAAATAATATCCTTCTTTTCGTAACGTAAAGGAGTTCCGGAAAGTATCTCACTAAAAAACTCTAAAGGGTAAAAACCTTCTATAACGTCAGAAATATCAACCTTGTTCTCCTAATATCAATTCCTCATGAAAAATTACTCTTTACTGTACCGTTCATACCCCAAAGAAATATTCTTTTTACAATAACATTCACACACCCGTGAAAGTGCCTCATTTCGACATTTTCTCAAGCTGAATAACCCAGATTGTACCGCAGCAACCCAAGCTGCTGCTGAGCTCCCAGCGACATCCGTACTTTCTTGTCCTACATCCGCCTGATAAAAACAACCTGCGGAACAGCATCGCTGAGGCCCGCCTTCCGAGATTTTTTAGGTCGGCCGTGAGCTCGGACGGAGGTCTGAAAGCTAAGGAGTCTCCAGGATATACTCGGGGGAGCTGCAGTCGGAAATATTTCAAATGATGATCGCTTTGAATTTTTTATAACGCTGTATTGCGGTTCCTACAACGAAATGACTTTTGAAGCATGGGTTAAATTCATACTGGCTGGCAGGGTTACGAGATGCCCGTTTCAAGGGTGAGGTCGGAGAGAAAAGTCGTGACAAAAAATTGTTTTGCGCATCACAGTCGCGATATACTTTAATAACCTTGAGATTAGTGCCAGCACCACGTCATGGGCCGCACTGATATGCCGCCTTTTCAGTCATATAATGTTTATTCTTTCATTCCCAAAGAAAGAACTCCGGATGTACTCACAGCAGAACCCCCGTCATTCGCGAGTCCTTCACTGACTCAACCCATTCACGGCAGCCTTAAGAGCTGGAGTAGGAGTTCAAAATATTTCTCGTGAATTACAGTTTAAAACTCGAGAATAAAAATGAGATATTAGGCGGTAATTCAGGAATTTGTACCCCGGGTCTCAGATTCGTGAAAGTCTAGAATCGCTAAAGATTGTCGATTGATATGCAACTCAGATTTACTCTTCACTAATTATGGAAATTTACTTCACAAACACCTGACGGACACAGCAATACGGCCAATGCATAGACTGACTTTGACAGGTGACTCATCAGGCAGCTGGTCCATTGAGCCGAATGTCAAGTCATTCGGGTTACTTGTCAAGTCATTCGGGCCAGATGGTCAAGTTACTTTACTGACCAAATTATTTCCCTGTCTTAGATTAGAATAGAGGGTCAGCAAGTTTAAATGTCCATAGCCATATGAAATGGGGTCCAAAGAGGGCGAATAGATGGGGCCATTTAGTATGAGCTCCAGATAAATTTATGCACAGATTTGTTCGCACACACGATTCCTTGCCCATAGAAACAGCAAGTTAACAAGGAAGAAGAAGAAAAGATGAAGAATATTCAGCGTAGAAGGCTTAAAAATGTAAAGTAGCAGAATGGGCCCGAGAGATAAAAGTTCTGAAGATCCTGCTAGAGATGAGGTAACCTTACAGTGCCCCTGGAGACGCCAGTCCCCATAGCATAGAATAGACAAGCATAACTAACCAAAACCCTATTGCCTATGTCCTATCATATGACTCCTGAGGGGCCCTTCTGCCCGAATTAGCCGGCAAACTCCTCTCCCCAGTAAATTATTTAAGTTAAATCAAGTTCCCATCCCATTTGGTAAATAACTACCCTCCCCCCATCCACCCCTCCAAACCCCGCGAACTTTAACAACGGCACGTAGCCCAAGAAAAATTCGTAAACTTTGCGGAAGTTGTGCCGTAAAGTTCCTCAAAATACAGCAGTAGCTCTGCACTCCACCTCGAGCTCCAACTAACGCAGCCACTCCAGACAGACGCCACTCCAGAATGAAGTGATCTTGTGGAGGAGGAACTGGGGAGTGGTCTTGGGTGCAACGGTCCCGCTGGGGCTGTGATGAGGGATGATGGGGTGTGCTGTACTTATTGTTTGGTGGGGCTAGTGTTGGGTGTGTAACTGCGGGGTGGTGTAACTGCGGGGTGGTGTAACTGCGGGGTGGTGTAACTGCTGGGTGGTGTAACTGCGGGGTGGTGTAACTGCTGGGTGGTGTCCCTGTGGTGGGGTGACACTGCAAACGGAATCGTCGCAGGAGACAGGTAGTCCTGGGGCGGCCCTCACAACATGTGAGGTCTCCTTGTACAGAGACCGAGTGAAGCTAACACTAAAGCAACACTAGTCCTCACGCGGGCTACACAACACAAGACCACCTGTGGGCAACACAACACAAGTCCTCACGTGGACAACACAGCACAAGTCCACGCGTGTACAACACAACACAAGTCCACCCGTGAGCAACACAACACAAGTCCTCACGTGTACAACACAACACAAGTCCTCAAGCGTGCAACACAACACAAGACCACCTGTGGGCAAGACAACACAAGTCCACACCTGGGCCACACAACACAAGTCCACACCTGGGCAACACAACACAAGTCCACACCTGGGCAAGACAACACAAGTCCACACCTGGGCAACACAACACAACACAAGTCCACACACAACACAAGTCTGCACGTATACAACAAAGCAGCCTCGATGAAATAAAGGCTCCCGCGCAGCTCTGCGTTGTCGGACGCCTCAATTATTTAAGCAGAAGTCTTCATAAATTCCCAGCGACCGCCGCTGCGGCCCTCATCTCGCCCCCAGGCACCGGGCTGACCTGCCCCAACGACAGCTCTTCGCGAGGCGCGTTTCCACCGCTGCATTTGGCCGCCACCGACGCCGAAAGAGCGGGTCCCGAGGTATGTAGAGCTGGGCTCATTGAAGGCACGCTAAGGGCTCGGATGCTGGTTTTTAGGAACGCGCTTCAAACTTGTTCCCATTTTGCCTCATAAATAGTACCCGCGTTTTATGTACCACTACCTGTACACGCACCCGACTACACACAAGAACATGGAAAAAGAACATGGTAATAACAGTTAAGTTCAGAGCGACTGGTGGTCAGGACTGCACCTGCTCTCTCCGCTACAACAAGCGCCTATAATCCCGCTGGAAAAAAGCGTACAAACAAACATCTCTCTTTGACAAAGGACAATTGATAGCTTTGAAGCGGGCTGGGCAATAGGCCAGAAAAGCGTCTCAAATGATGACCATAAGACTCGGGACTGCAGAGAATAATTGCTCAGGGGAAAAATATGGAGGTGCAGGCAAAGGCAATAGTTGCAATGATAAAATTCTGAATACTCGTGATACGCGTTCTCTGGAACGATAGGTAAGAGTATGCCGGCGGAAAAGTATTCAGCAGTTGACTGAAATATTCAACAAAGGTCCTATGAAAATTTTTGTTGGCACAACTCGCCGAGAACTGAAGGAATTGGGTTTAACGAATAGCACCGCCACCTAAAAACCATTCATCAGTAAAGCTAATCGAACGAAAAACTACAAACACGCTCCCCACCACGCAAACGAAAAATTAACTTTACCAATTCTAACAGTGACAATAAGTACATCAAATCCAACACTGTGACAGAGCGTGCTGCTGCCACGGAGCCCTGTGCCCTGAAGCCACACCGAACTCATTTTTGCTGAAATCAGAGCTCCGCTATTCGTGCTTTTTGCGTTGAAAAATGCAGTCGTTGGCGTTATTGGAGACATCTCGAGCCAGCGACGGCTGCCTCGAGCGAGTCCCGAGGCACGGGACGCTCTCGAGACAGTTGCAGGTTTGAAAATCAATTCCAGCTGCTAGAGATGCTCAGAAATTGGTGAATCCTGAGTGAGAAATTTTGCGGTTAAGACATTCTGACAGGATATCACGATGTGAACTTTTATTTCCAGCAGCTTGTACACTGGCCTGTACTCTGACCTGTACTGACTGTACACTGGCCTGTACTCTGACCTGTACACTGGCCTGTACTCTGATCTGTACACTGGCCTCTACTCTGACCTGTACTGACTGTACACTGGCCGGTACACTGACCTGTACACTGGCCCATACACTGGTCTACCGTCAATCGAGTTACATAGAGCGGCAGGCAGCGCTAGGCTGTGTGCGGTCGTGGAACCGCATGCCAACGATCTGATGCTGTCTCCTCTGTCTCCCCTCTGTCCCCCTTCTGTCTTTCTCCCTCTTTCTCTGTCACATTCCTTTTTGTCCGCAGCGCTGCATTTGGTGAGAATATACACTGACGAAGATGGACACTAACGAAGACAGACACTGACGAGGACAGACACTGAAGAGGAAAGGCACCATCGACGTACACCAATGCTCAGAAGTTAGAAGCTCAGAAGTCTCACACATGGCGCGTATCATGAGCACC
>VOMN01025328.1:0-10762 GCA_014899125.1 Orchestia grillus
TGTTATTTGTATCCCAGCAGTAGGTAGACATTATGGACTCAAACGGCTGTAGGTTCTGCTGAGCAATGCAGCGATGGATGAATGCCATCACCGATTTTCTGATCGCTCAAGATGACGGTGTCAGTCAAACGTGGACTGCTGGACAGCAAATACAAGGCAAGGGTCAGAATAGACAGTTGTTTTTGATTTATTAAGTCAGTGACTGTATTTACGTCTCAAGAAGACATTTAACGAAGCTATTCGTAGGTCTGATAACGGTAGTAGCAGCACGGGGACAACTATCATCAGCATTAAAACTATGATTATGTATTTCAGCTGGTTAGATTAACTGCCAATGCAGCACACGGTCAAAATTTTTAGTAATCGCTGTGTAATGCACAGCTACGATGTCCAGAAAATTGTTTGATCGCTTTTACATTCGACGCGTTTCGTGCGATTTGTTTCCACAATATTATTAAAATTTTAATTGTGCACAATCGTAGTTCTTTCAGCAATTCATTGAGGCTAGAACAAATAAGTTCTTGGGAACTTTCAGTGACATGCAATTTTAAAGGGTGAGCTACAGCTCTTCTGAAATAATCTCACTCTCTATCGCCACGGTGCCCTTTATTCCCACCAATTTACTAGTAGCACCAGGTGTCTGCGGACACTCCTAACACTAGTGCTTGGAGGCCTCAAAATTAGGTTTCGTGTCAGAATATAGACACTCAAATCATGCGTATCGGTAGTCGTGCTACAAGCCTCTCATTTAAGTGCTTGCGTGACTGTCTTTAGATCATTTCCTTTTCGATTCTTTGAATTTTTCTAATCTCACCTCTACTCATGCATCTTCCCTTCAAAGGTCTCGCTGAAAAGACGCTATTATCCTTTTGTTCCACCTCTTCTATGAAAACAAGTTTATCGTCTTAAATTTAACTGTTTAGAAATTTCAACTTGCGTTGGTACGCAGTGTTCCCATGGGTGACACTCGCGTTTCAACCTGTGCGGTACATGGAGTGACTAACTGCATTGTAGTCTGTGTGTATCTCTTATGGCTTTTGGGCTTTTCTATTCCGTAATTTTTAATAATTTAGTCTGTGTGTATCTCTTATGGCTTTTGCGCCTTTCAATTCCGCAATTTTTAATAATTTAAGCAAGCTCGCACTACAAAAATATCTAGAATAATTTCTGATCATTATGAGGCCGCATCTTGATTCACATTCTGTTTTGATTAATCGTGAAGTAATGGTATCATCCTGCTTATGTATTCAAGGATATGGGTTTCAACTCGTATCAGAATGATGTTATTGCAATTACGTTGCAGTTTCGGAATACATGAACCAATTTTAGTCTCACGAAGCGAAAGAAGTGTCACGCTTGCTCGAGTCTCGCCAAGCAAAAGCTAACCGTTCCGTCAAGTGTTCCATTTTTGCTGGGAGGTCCGCACTTCTTCCCCTTGTCTGAAGTTCACGCCACCAGCCTTCCCCTAGTCTGAAGTCCACTCCACCAGCTTTCCCCTAGTCTGAAGTCCACTCCACCAGCCTTCCCCTAGTCTGAAGTCCNTCACTCCACCAGCCTCCCCTTAGTCTGAAGTTCACTCCACCAGACGTTCTTATGGTCGTGACTCTGTTGAGTCGGAGACTCTCGATGGTCGTCTGGATTTTCTCTTTCCCCTTGCCAACTTAGATAAAGTAAAGAAATTGAAACCGTTAGTTCGTGAAGCATTGATTGAGCGCGGCTGCAGTGCGTCACTTTACGATAAGAAAAGCACCATTCGCGCACAGCACAGATTAAATTTTGAGACGTATTTTCTGTTCTTTGCCATAATGTGTTATTTCCTAACTCTATTCATAGCCAAATAATAGAAAGGCCAATTATTTTCGTACAACTTTGCACTTTGTACTATAATTTTACAATATTACCTTCCGATTTGTGGGCCTTGATGAAAGGCAAATCTGAATATTCATTCATCTGGTCACCAAATCAAAGTTTTGGCATCAAAATTCTTTCTCTAAGTTTCGTCGAGTTAAAGAGCAATGGGAAATTATAGTTTTAATCCAGAACTACGTCAAAAGTGCAATTTCCCTGCCTGGCGTTATAGCTCATTCCCATGTTAATAATTTGATTTATTTGTTGTGGAACATTTTTCCCTTCATCTTTCTATTGACAAAGCCAGTTACTGCCATTTGAAATTGGCAAGTTTTGTGTCCTCGAAGAAATATGATGGCTATCTAATGTATTTTTTCATGAGGTTGATTATTTTTATTCCACCCCGTACTGTCCTTTGTTAGCATTCCCAGTGATTGTTCCGATTAGATTTTATTTTACTTTGGATAAAAAAATACGAACACCATGATCTGTTTCTGCAATAACTTTCATAACTTTCACTTCGTCGTCGGAGACTTAATTTCAAATAACTACGCGCGACCTGATTAGTTGACGTGGCAATTCATTTGGATAAAACGTTCCAAGTAAAACTTACCTATCTGCATCCAGGTCTCAGAGTTCCTTCAGTGAATCACGACCGCCCGATTGTGCGTCAGTGCACCACCTGTTGATCTTCGCAGTCGATCCCGCCTCCATTGATCCTTCATCCCTGGGTCTGTGTGATCACAAAGAGCTTGTAAATTACCCCTATACTTCCATTAATTCTGAAAAATTCCTGCTAATGAAACGTGAAATTTATTGCCTAGAAAGCGCGCGTTTCACCACAAGTTCAATTTTAACCTTCGGCCATGGACGACTGTGAGAACATTTTCGGCCGTTGCTTATTGTCTGCAAAACACATTCAGGAATTTGTTATCGATACACGTATACTTTTCATGGACATACTGCTGATTTCACTTATTCTCTGTAGCTTTGTTTGGATTTGGGCTTATTTATCGTGTGTGTACTTTCTTTAGAAATCGTGACCTTCCGACTGGATCATGAGCGAGCGATTTAGTGATGACATTGGCAATCGTGATGAGCACTTTGAAAGCGAGTTGTGCGAGCGACAACGAAAAATGACTTCTACTGTATCGCTCACGCGTTGTGGGTGAGCATCGAATGGAGTGCTGGCGCTTTAATTCGCTCGTTTATCTTCAATGAGACGTAAGATTCTTTCGTAATTCGGATGATGTAAATAATAAGCTGAAAATTTCACAATACAACTACGCTTTCCACGACTGATATCGATGCCTGATTGATGAAAACGTCTACTTCAATTTCTACCCGTAGAATATATGGTATATATTTACGGAATTCTATTATTCTTCGGCGGTAGAGTTAGACTTGGTTCTTATTGCGTCATCTTTCAGTTTGATGTTTTTTCGATAGTCATCCATCCACATGATTTTGTTGTAATCCTTTACTCTACACTTTGAATCCCGTATAAATTTTTCGTACGGACCTGAAAAGCAGCGAGGTAATCATTCACGATATGTACTTTGGTACAATATTTTCACGACGTATGTATACACCTCGTCTCATAGGAAAAGGATAGGGGGTGGTGCTAATTAAAGTGTAGTGCAATTTGGAGCTTCCTTCACAAAAACATACCTACAGCGTTAGGTAATACGGACACAGCCTCTGCAGGACACGACATTCCTCTGATTCATAAATGAGATACTGACAATCGATACTTCACCGTATTTTCTCAGCGAGATACTGACAATCGATAATTCACCGTATTTTCTCATGGATCGTAGTTACGCATGCCTTAGTTTCAGCTTCCTGCTCCTCTCGGTGAAGTTGCCGGCCTGTTATTCTAACGCAACACGAGCAAGATGAGCAGACCATCGTAACACTAGTCGATGTCCCACAACGCTACACGCCCCTCTGGCTCTCAGGCGCAGCAGCCCTGCAGCGTTTGTGTGCGACTCTCCCCTGTAAAGTCCACGCTCATAGGCCTTGTTTGTGATGCTTTTCCCCGTGTTGTATCTCCTGTTGCGGTGCAAACTGTAGAAATGGCTGATTTTCTTTAGAAAAAAAGGTACTTGGCCTATATTGTAGCACCTGATGGTACTATCGAAATTTCCGATTGAAACGTTCCTACATCCTGTCAAAAGCGCTGAACCAAATTTTATGATGCATAAGGTGAAGCACAAGGGGCACGGAATTTGAAAATAACTTCTTTAAAATAAGACTGCGTTGTTCAGTTTTGAATTGCTCAGTGATTCACCGCACACTAATTTTCAGAAAAAAAGGTAAAAACCCTAAGTCCAAGTAAAGAGAAATAAACGTGAAAAAATGTTTGCCTTCAAACTTCATATCAAATTGTCACCCAATTCAAATTCTGTGTCCCTTACGATACACCTTAAGTATTGAACCTTAAAACATTGTTATCTCGTGGGAATTTTCATATTTTTTTTTATTTTTACCAGAAATTTGATTCGTATTTAATAGTCATAAAAATCCGATAAGTCACTGAATATAATTATAAGATATTTCAACAGCACGTTGCCTAGAGTAAGCCTTTTGAATCGAACTAATGCAACTTGCTTCTGTGCATCGTGAAACTATGGCTACGAGGGATAATTCTGAGCTTGAAACGCGTGCATTAGAGTAAAGTGAAGCGATGAATCTATTTAGATCAAAGGGACTTGATGGACAAGTCAGTCTAAATTGATTTGTGAGCAGTGAACAAGTTTTAAGTTGTTATCTTGATACTCTCGTGTTATTTTTGAAGATGCCAAAACTCTGAAAATGAGCTCTCAAGAAGATCATGATACACTTTCAGAAAGGCCGGTTCATATGCAAGTGGCCTAGAGAAAGTGAAGTTCTAAAATCATTAAGCTTTTTATAATATATAAAATTAATACAAAGTTTCTTTGCTGCGGAGAAATGTCCGCCGAGTTCCATACCTTTTTAATGAACAAATAAATAAAATTTTAGGATAAATTTCGTGACAAATGTCTCGTTATGACAGGCGGAAACGGTCCCTCGTGTATCATTCGTGTTAGGAGTCCAGAGACAAGTTTGGACAGAAGCTCTGCAGATCGCGTCCGTTCCACTGACCGTCCAAGTGCCCGCATAATACTGAAGGGTTCCATAGCCTTCGAAAAGCTCAACAGCGACGACGAGACGGACTCGAAGTTATGGAAACGGGAAATTTACGCCTCGGAAAAGTCCACATTGAGGCCGAGCAGACCTCCGCGGCGAAGCAAGCTTGGGTCAAGACATCTACGACCGATTGAGGTCGTAGAAGCACTTGAGCGTACCTCCCGTTCTGCTGCTAATGGCAGTGCTAATGTGGGTATTTCTCAACGACCTTCGAGCTTTCCTCGAACCAAATGTCCTGCCCGTCAAATATCTTTGGTAACTTTTGATGGAACTGGAAATTTTCCTGAGGACGAATCAAACCCTAACACTGCCTCGAGTCATGATACTCGAAGTCCTGATCATTCTACGTTACCCGAAGGAACAAATGTACCGTATAATTTACTAGGTTCTCAAACACTGCCTAAAGCAAAATTAAATAAACCTTATCTAACGCGATCTGTTGAGATTCAAACATCGCCTGTGTGTGTGAAGAAAGTTTCTCCAGTGAAGCCGAAAAGACGTAAAGCTAAAACTGTTTTATGTGAGGATAACTCAAAGCAAAATTCCAGGTATTGTCTCGTTGATCATGCAGACTGTTGTGAAGTGAGTCGATGGCATTCCGAAGACCAGGAGGATGTTTCCACGGAATTGGGTTCAATTTACTCTGAAGCGTCACATAATAGCATTTCACTACAATATACCGTTGATGAAATTAAAGAACATCGCAGTAAAAATAATTCGAGTACCAACATTGCACCTCCTCAGTACGTTGACGTTGAATTTCGTCCCAGCTTCGGTTCACTAGACCTTCATTCAGGAGTGACCGACGGA
Source organism: Orchestia grillus (assembly GCA_014899125.1). Taxonomy (NCBI): domain Eukaryota; kingdom Metazoa; phylum Arthropoda; class Malacostraca; order Amphipoda; family Talitridae; genus Orchestia; species Orchestia grillus. The sequence continues at coordinate 5,833 of VOMN01025328.1, forward strand.
AATGAAGATGAGCTGAAGAGCTCATTCCCCCCATTGAGGTCCAGAAGCGCGAGCCCCATTTTACGTAACGAAATTTCCAATCCCGAACTTGCTTGCACTTCGAAGAGTTCTCATAGAGTCGATGTGTCTTCATTTGTGACCCTGCCGCGCCGGAGGTTTTTGACGCGAAAACTCGCGCGGCTTCAGAGCTCCGAAGACCAGAGGTTTGGCTGGGAGGGCTGCAGCTCGCCGTCCAGTTGGGCATCGGGGGACCATTCTTTATCCATCGCCTCTGACGACATCAGGACGGAGCGAGACACTGACATCATATCCAATGAAGGAACGTATCTCTCTCTCTCGTGGGATTTCACGGACGCTGAATTTCTTCAGGTAAGTACATAACTTAAAATACCTTTTTGTTATAACGCGATGCTTCTACCTCGCATGCCAGTGTACGTACGTATTGGCTTTTTGGTTTTTAATTTTGGAAATGTGTCTTACTCCCTTGAAATTTAACTAGAAACAAATGGCGTATAATATAGCACGTGAAAACACTTTGGTAATAAGTAGGACGTTTTGGATTGCAGTCTTCCACTTAACTAGAGGGAAATTTTTGAGAAACGAGGTAGAGGGTGAGTAATTTATGTTTTAAATATTCGTTCATTTAAACAATTTCATCGATTGCGATATGTCATGCGGATCTTCGAACATGACCTGAAGAGAAATAATGTACATTTGCTTAAATTTATTCAGCTAATTGATGTGTCTTGGCAAAGAATATTCATAGAGTTGTTTCATTCATAACTTTCAACGCATGACAGATGCATGAAACATGTGTCGTGTTCCTCTATGGAAGTTCTCAACAAAACGAAGTACTTTTCGGTTTTTCTTGGAGTTCTGTCAATCGAAACGCCATTATTTCCGTGCTACTCATGTTTTCGGTTTGTTTGAACACGAACACAGTTTTTTACGTTCTCAAAATATCCACCAGCGACGCTCGAGTCCCGTCGCCGCTGAGTTATCGATTTGAATCGATGTGTTCTCATCACTCGCTTGTCTTTGAAAGATCAGCAGATAATTACCTGGGGTGGGGTTGATATGTGGGTCAGGTAATTTGCTGCAGAGCAAATGAGAGATGCGCGTAGTCAAGCTCTATTGATTCCTGTGTGAACGAACGAATAACAAGAAATTGCGCGATTGATTGTCCCACGCTCTGTGCGATGTACTTACGTGCCGTTGCCTCTGTATTTATGAACGTCCTCAAGAATTGCAACTGTGCGATTGTAGATTTATTGAACGACATCTGGCTCGATGATAGTGTCAAGTGTCGTTTTTCTGCCGCTGGGAACCTATTGCGGTGCGCGTGGCTGTACGTTTTCCAATTTTTATGTCGTGATGAATTTTTTGTGCGGCTATAATTTTATGTTTCTCTAGTTTAGATTTTTCATCCGTGTTTGTACGGTTTTCTTGCAATGAAACATACATATATTACCCAGTCTAACATTCTCACCGGAGCACCTATAATTATCTATAATTTCGTCCACCCTTGAATATTTAATAATCACCTTATAAATTTATCGATGGGAGGTGAAAAAGTGAGTCAGAGTGCGTGGTTTCCTCTAACGTTACAGTTTTTTTAGCTGGTCATTTTTTTTTATTGTAGGTGTGTAGTATTTTTTTCATTTGACTCATATAATTTCACAATGTTTTCTAATCACTCGAATTTGTCTTTCAGTGAGATGAATAATGAAACTATCCTATAATTTTTTAGCGTACACATAGGCTCGTGTTGCATAAATTTCCTATGATGATGTTTTTTTCGGTGGTGGAAAGCTCTAAGGAGCAAGGATGGGAACGATGAATATGTAAGCAATTATAACTCAGGGAAATACATTTCGTGATTGGTTTTCTTTTCGACACTGCACTTAAAAATGTAAAGGTAACTTAATTGCAGTCTCTGCATTAAAATAGTAATTTAATCGATTGGGCTTCCTGTTATTGTTTCGGTTACTTATAAATTTGACAATGCTTAAAACATTGTAACTAAAGAAGTTTCCGTCGTTCGTTCCTGTGGAAAAACGGTATTTTCGAGTTGCAAAAGCGAAATCGATAATGTTACATAATCAGGTCACACGTTTAACATAATTCAAGCATGAACTCTGGATTTTCTGAATGACATTCATAGATGAATAAAATCAGCTATTGATTAAATTCTTCAATGGATTAACATTAACTTCATCGCGTTCTCTATAGTTGAAAGCTGGCTCACTCTCTTTACAGATTGCTCGCTCGTAATATCAAGGTAGATCTGTGTAATCTCTCGATATCTGTGATATCTCATAATTGATAGAATTGTTAAAGCTCGTGTTCTCTGTAATATACCGTACATACATTTACCTTCTCGCTGGCGCTAGATGTTAGACACATAAATCTATATTTATTCTTTTTTCCAATAACGAACTTGTCCAGGGAATTGTGAATACTTTACATACCTTTCCGTATGCATTCTTTCAAGCAAAGAAATTTTTGTCTCGAGTTTTGCCATATAACCTTTTTGTCGACAACTCGATGTAGGTGCAGATAAATTTTGTTTTAGTAATGTTGTTTACCTTCTGCATTGGTGCTTCTTTTCCACGTGCAGAGCTTGGACATATGTGTTTGTACAATTCTATTGTTGATGTAATTTGAAAACTTCGAGCTCTGGTACGAGGTAAAGAGTATTGGTAGTTAAGAGAATACATATTTACCTGAATATGAAAACAGCAAAACAAATTTAGTAACAAATGTAAAATCAACTGAGCAACAAAATGGATGAAGCAAAAGTATTTCGCCAAAATTGACGTAATGTTAAATCATTGTTATTTTATTGTTCAATTCGAGTATCTTGATTGAAATTTTTGTGTTAAGCTTTCATGAACTTTTAGAAGCACATGAAATTTAAACAAACTTCGATCGGCACTATCATCACTGAGCGTCCAGCTGTGAGAAAATCTGGAGAGGTCTCCAGATTTTATTGCCGAAGAAAGCTCTGTGAATACAATTCTGAAAATAAAAAAAATACTCGAAGCTATTCGAAAGCACATAGTTTGACTTGGTAATAAGGATTAACCTATAGGTATATTACTAAACGTGTTATCTGTACTAAATTGTTGGGGCAATAGTTTGGCAGGTTCGAAAGACTAGCAATCTTAAATCTACCAAGAGTCGGAGCTCTTCGCAAGATCACGGGCCGCTCATGCCATATGCTGCGTATAGGGTGAAGAATAATTCCATGACAACCGTACATACTTGAAGAAAGAATTGGAGTTACCAGGAGTTCGTGTCAGTTGAAAAATGGATTCTAGAAAATTGCATCGAATTAGGTTACATGCCTTCGCTCCAAGCAAGCAGAACTCTTCTTTTTGTCACAAGACTTGGAAGAACCGTTTAAACGAACTGACCCATTTCCTGGTGACAGGACTCTAGCTTGATTAACGTTTGCCAAAAACCATCTCGATAAAGGAATTAAATTTTGAGAACGGTTGTGCGGTCCAAAGAAACTAAAATTGAACTTTTCAGCCGAAACGACGCTGGTCATATTTGGAGGCAACAGGGACTACCTAGGATCCTAAAAACGCCATCCATAACGTCAAGCATGGTGGAGCCCGCATCATGGTGGAGGCAGCATCATGGTGGAGGCAGCATCATGGTGGAGGCAGCATCATGGTGCAGGGCTGTTGTACTGTCCATGGTGTAGGGGAACTCCAAGTCGTTGATGAAAAGATGGATCGTTCCATGTACTGGCAGATACAGAAGCAGAAGCTGCTTTCGAGTGTAATAAAATTCTACAGCCGACGCAAGTGAATCTTACAGCAAGTCAATGACTCAACACATGCGGGGAATTTAACGAAACAGTGAACATATAAGAAAATAAGTGTCATTTCGCAGCCTAGCTAATCGCCTATCTTTATCCCTTTGAAAATTTATGGTGAATTTTCAAAATTACTATGCATAGAAGGATTCGAACCTTGATGGTTTGAGGTTCATCTACATACAAGAATGGAACGCAAACGGATAGTCTTAAGTTAGTTTCCAGTTACAAAAATCTTCTCCATTCTGTTATTGCAAATGAAGATTACACCACTAAATACTAAAGACTTGTTTTAGTTTAGGCAAATACTTTTGTCTAGCACATTGTTTTGCTTATTGGCTTTCTGGTTGTCAATAAATCGTGTTCTGCTATGTTTAAATATGCGGGTTCACACAGTAGCACCCAAATACAGTAGCAAATTTTCATAGATGATAAATAATAATTATTCTCGAAGATTTCGCATATTTTTAGGTTGTATGAATTAAGCAAACTAAGTTTTGAAATATGTATCGTTTTTAAAGTATTCAGAATTAAGGAACGAATTACAAGCAATGCATGTTAATCTTCATTGATCTGGTTTTCTGATAAAGCAATGTTAAGGTTAAGAGTGCGACTGTTGCTTATAGTAGCTGCAGCGCGCTGATCAGGTCTAAACCAGTTCAGGTGGATGCTTCCGAGAAATTTGAAATTGTGAAGCTAAGAAAGGATAATTAATCAAACGATTGAACGAATTGCAGTTAAGGCAAACCGTTTGAAAAGTGTTGTCACCAGAATTTGACGTTATATACATAATAACACAGGTAACATCAATAGTGGGCAGCAGCGTGGACGGCCTCCGAAGACTACAGCTAAAGAGGACGGAAAGTTGTACCGCATTGAAAGATCGCTTCCAAACTGCGGGCGGGAGAGCTGAACGAGTTAGAGATAAAATAAAGGTTTCCAGACCAACTGGCTTGAGACGCTTAAGTGAAATTGGGCTTTTCGCTTGAAGTTCTCAGATGAAGCCCTTAATTATTAAAAAGACAAAGCAGTAAGATCGGCATTCGCCAAAAAACATGTGCTTTGGTCAGAAAATGACTGGTGCAAAGTTTTCTTCAGTGA
>VOMN01025331.1:0-44227 GCA_014899125.1 Orchestia grillus
AACGTCACCCGCAAAGTCCTTACGTTGTTTCTGAAGTTTGTTCCTCAATTATTTAACTTGTTATGCGCGCTTCCAATTTTCTGACCTTACTACCCTCAAAAAAGAATCATCTTCCAAATTTCATCACATATAGCAGAATGTCTGGCACGTAGCGGTACGGGCATTTGGGTTTCTAACATACAAACATTCAATCAACTTGAACACTAATTCTTAAAGGAAGAAAAACTCGTCTCATCCGAAACGAATTCTCTATACTAAGACTCACGCTAAAGTCAACATCACAGTCACTCGCACGTGAACCTCTCATCACATATGAGAGCAGATTGCGTGCATACATCGTGTGCGTGCTGTACGTTCTAACAATTCCTTTTGTCTAGGGGCAGCAAAGGTACTACAAACGGGGCAAAGTCAATCTGATCGAGATGTACGTCAACGCTGCGGCACTAGTCGTCTAGTTACAGCGGTGTACCTCCCAGCCCCGACACCGTCGTCAGAAGTGGATGAAGCCTTTCGGCGCTGCAGCAGTTCAGAGCGCTTTGGGCGCTCGACTGTGAGCTTAAAGATCTACTAGAGACGCAGTTATGCAATTAGTTCTTGATCGCTGACGAGGAATTGTTTATGAGTTGCTTTTAAGGATTCACTTTGTGAGTGTGCTTATGCCTGTGTTTATTAAGAAATGGGAGATGTGATTACAGATACAATCTAGGAGTGATTCGGATATATGCAGTTGTAGTGCATTGAAGCTTGGGAGTAATTGAATAAGATTGTATATCTATATGTATACATAATGAATATGGTTATACATGTACATACGAGTATATCTAAGTGTCAATAACGCTCATCAACAAGCAATCAGACACTCTGGCGTGTACTGACATTCCACGCTCTTCCTGAGATGGAATCGAATTTTGTGTCTGTGCTAACCAGGCGTTGTCTTGGAAGAAAGAATATTCAAGATAGTTAGGTCTTCCAAAGTGCATCCCCAATGATTCAGTTTCGATCAACCGTTCCAAAGCGACCATTCCTTAATCAACCATTTCAAACACAGAAAATATTCCTGAATGACTCAAACATAGAAACTATTCCTGAGCAACCTTTTCAAACACAGAACTTATTCGTGAACATCCAATCATGATCAACCATTGAAACCATTCCTGGTTACCCATTCCTACTCAACCATTTCACGCTTAGAAATTATTCCTGAACAACGATTCATGATCAACAATTTCTTTAGAGCCTCCAAATTCATATTGATAACCTTATGGACTTTATTACTGAATTTATTACTCCCACGAAAAGAACGCTTTTGGATAATTCCTCTTTTTATGGGTTTTTATTAAAATTCATATTATGTATGTTGCACCTTGTCCTCGAGTTGTTCATTCATTGTTTTCGCTAAAAAGAATTATTTGCATTGTTCAAATCACTGACGAGGAATAAAGAGTAACTTTACTAGTCCTGAAAATGCAAATTTATTCTAAACAGATTTCAACCTTGAAATGATAATCATAAGATAGAATATTATTATTTTCAGCATAGAAACGATGAATAGAAAAATAAAGAATATTGTGGTTCTCTGCATAGAAACGATGAATAGAAAAATAGAGAATATTGTGGTTCTCTACATAGAAACGATGAATATAATGAGTAATATAGTGCGAACAACCTGCATACTTGCGTCTTGCCTAGAAATAATGCATGTAATGATTGACATCGTGTGCTTCAGCTCCGAAATAATAAACATAATAACCAAGATTTTTTTGCAATAATGAGAAATAATAAAATACTGTAAAATACAACGTCGCAGTCTGCAAAGCCGGGAAAATGAAGTATTTCTCTTCAGAAAATATTTACTTTCACAAAAAAATTATTCTTACTTTATTTTCTTTATGCCTTACCTTCAATATATATCATATCCATAATGCAACAAAGCACATTTTCACCTAATAAATCATTTACCACCTTTACTATTCATAAACTTCACCATTTTGCTCCAATACACATCAACCTTTTATTTACAACTCCCCTCATTGATGAGACCAATTCATCACATTTCGCATTCAAGATCTTCCCTCTTCATTACTCACATTCACTCATCTTGACGGTCGCTCCTCATACAGCAGGTGCACACTGAGTGCGTCTTTATTGCTGCTGTGGAGAGCAGCTGTAAATGCTCTACGGCTGCGCAGGCCGCAGATGTAGGTCCATTGTTCGACTGCGTAATGTAGTTAGAAGGCATTACGTCCTATTCACGACACAGGACTTACGTCTTACGTCTCACTCGAAAGCAAAGGAGTCTCAAATGAGCTATGACCTCAGGTGAGGTTCAAGATTTCCTTCAAGGAATTCAGTATAAGACTTTATTCCAAGCTTTCAGGAACTAGGAATTGCATTTGTTGCGGGGATAGTTTTGGCTGAGACTGGATTTGATTTGTTTCTAACATTCAGATGTCTTGGGTTTCGCAAATTCAAAAACATTACCCACTTGAAACTCATGAACCTTAATCTCACGCACTCTTTTTATTGGATTTCGTGAATGCCGGTTTCAGAAACTCAGTTTTAGTTTCGTTCAGTTTGTGCTCAGAAAGAATTGATTCGCAAACCATTCAAGGAGAAAGAAATTCAGCGACACCCACACGTCGCCCGGGAAACCCTATCTGCCTGGAGCGTCAATCTGGCCGAGATGGAAATCTCGAGGCAAATTTACAGAGGACAACTTGTGACGGACAGAATCTCGGTTGAATTAAGTCTTCCGTAAAGGTTCTGCTTCTTCGGTTCTATTCATAATTGAGCGTCAAAGTAAAATTTACCAGGTTTTGCGTCTTCCTCTGAAATTGGACGGCACGTAGCGCAGTTTTCTGGGCCAATTTAAATAAATTGACTCAAATATTCATTCGCTGGGAAATGTTTGTCGAGTGCAGTCCTATTGATGACAAATTTAATGCTCAGGGATCAAAGTGATATTTTCTGGGGCGTGATTGGATTTTTGAAATGAACTGCGTGAAAAAAAATTATCAGTATATTTTTGAATACAGGGACGACTTTGATGTGGAAATATTACAATGAATCATAGCTGCAGGCGTCTTTAAAACGGACGTCGCGGATCATTCGAAATAGGCAAACCAGAATGAGGAAGTGGAATGTATTTCCTTCACATGTTGATTTATTTTCCATTTTAATTCAAAGCCAGTCTAACGATAATCAGGCGAAGAAGAATCAACATCATGAGACATACGAGTATCTTTAGGAACAAACGTGTCGAAATGCAACTTCACTTCACCAGTCCTCAGTCCAAAAACCGAGGCTAAATCTAGTTTACTTACGAGCGAGTGAAAAAGTTTAACTTTGACCTGACTCACCCAATGGGTAGCTTTAGAAAAGTTGCATCAATATCAAGCAGTGTTCAATAGAGGAATTTGCAGGTCTTAGTGCTGGATACACTCGAGTATACATACTGCCACGGCCTCTGACTTTCAATCGAATTTTTTAGTTAAACTGATTTACTAATGCCATCTGCACCTGGAATGTATCGACCCGATGTTGTATCAGCAGCACCATTTCGAGTATCAGAGCTTAAACCAGTACCACACACAGTACCAGTACGACACACAGTACCAGTACCACACACAGTACCAGTACCGCACACAGTACCAGTATCGCACACAGTACCAGTACCACACACAGTACCAGTACCGCACACAGTACCAGCACTATACACAATACCACAACCACACGCAATTCAAGCATCACACGCAGTACCAACACCACACACAGAGCTCCTAACACACAGTACCAACAGCACACAACGTGCTAGAACCACACTTATTACCAGTAACACATACTGTACCAACACCACATATGGTACCAGTGCCGCATGTGGTAGCAGTACCAAATGCAATATCAGTACTACAGACGTACTGATGTAGTACCGCAAATAGTACCAGTACCACGCTCAGTAACAGCACTACACACAGTACAAGTACTACACACAATACCAGTACCATATACAATACCAGTATCATACACAGTACCAGCACCACACACAGATCGAGTGACACACAGTACCAGCACTACATGTAGTACCAGTATTACACATCGTACCAGTACCCCACGCAGTACCAGTACCATATACAGTCCCTATTCCACACATTGTAACAGATCCGCATGCAGTACCAGTACCACACAGAGGACCGTTCCAGCAGACCTCAGTACCAGTACGTAACAGTGCTAGTACGTACCAGTACCAACAGACCTTAGTAGCATGTAGTACCAGTACATGTACCAGTACTAGTACATGTACCAGTACCAGTACATGCACTAGTACCAGTACATGCACCACTCAGGCAAGACCTGCTCGCAAAGAGCACCTCGCCATCGTCCGTCGAGAGCAAAATCCGTACCAAGACGGCGGCAGGCACACGGTGATGCATTGCCCAGCGTCGGCAGCCTGATTGCTGAGCCGGTCCTCCTGTGCCATAAATTATGGCCGGCCCAGGAAATGAGGCCTGCTTGTGTTAAACACCGCAATGATATTCCTTACGACTTGACGGCAGTCCCAAGACAATCCTAATCCTAAAAGATTGCAGCTCAGATAAACGTGATGCCGACGTTGCTCACGGAATGGTAGGTGAGTGTTGGTCAAAGAATGGTTGTTGGTAATTCTTGACTTTTAACACTCGCTGAAAGTTTTCCACGAGCGGATTGTACTGAAAAGATTCACATTGTGATGGCTGTTTAATGCAGATAATGATGGCTGTTTAATGCGTATTGTAAGAAGTGCATCTAGAGCGGCTGGTTAGATTTTTAGCCATCACAGGTCGGTTGTTGCGTCGATTCCAGATGTAAAGGGCGTCAATCATTCATGCAGCGAAAGATTAAACCCCGAAATCATATTCCTTAGGACTTGGCCGCAGTTCCAAGACAATCCTGATCTTGAATGATTGCGGCTGAATTAAGCGCAATGACTATGTTGTTCACGGATTGGAAGATCTATGTGTGTTTTGTGTGTTGTGTGTAGGGCAATGTAAAGGTCAAGGATGGATGTTGTTAAGAAATACAGAGGTAGTCTTGTGAGACTTTGATTTATTTCGGAGGTTTATGAGGATTTCCGTGAGAAAATAAATCACCGAAGGTAAAGAACAGGGGTTTACGAAGTCGCAAAACCCGACTCTGATGTTAGTGAGAAATTTAAAATTTCTTCTCTCGATTTGGCCGTAAAGAAAAAGTTGGCTTACCACTCCTAGGTCGTTAAATTTACTGCAATTGTAAGCATACGCTGCTGATAGTGACAATTTCACTGGCATTCAAACTAATGATTCATATTTTTATCAATTGAAAAAAGTTTAAAACAACTTACAACTTTACGTCTCTGTAAAGTTGTTTTCACATTTTATTCATCATGTATGTTTTCATTTTCACTTCATTATTCGCCCTCAATTATGTCATCATTTAGTATGTTGGAATTTTCGCATAATCATTTGAATTATCTCACACATTCTTCAAAATACGAGCAAATACTCATTCTAGATTTATTGAACCATGGTGTATTGTTTATAATAGAAAATTGATACATTCATTATAGCAGAGAATTGATAAATTGTTTATAGTAGAGAATTGACAATTAATTTCTTGCAGAGTAATGAAGAACTGCTTCCGATTAATAAAAAACACAAAGGTTTGAGATTTCATTATCCGTTGTTGATTTTAGAGAAAGGAATAACACCCATACTGTCAGAGTTCTAGAAATGCTTACTTTGCACTAATTACTTTTTTTTTAATATTTTATGTTCTCTAAATGCATTACTGAAGTCGCACAAAATAGGATTTTCATGTTTCAAAGTATCATCATAATCGTCATTTTCGGCCTATTATTTGATAAAGGAAAGTTATGCTCTATACACTGAAGAAAAGTTTCTAACGAGAATTATTTCAAATGTTTGTTAAATATACTAAATATTTCGCAAATATACTGTGATAAATACCCTGCAGGAAAAAATGTATCGTAAAAATTTTACAGCAAATATAGTTCACAATTAAATTGCTTCAGAAGTTTTGCACAAAATTTACTTATGGCAAATTTTCTAATACAAATAATTTGCGGTAAATGTTGAACGACAATTGTCTTGAATTGAATATCGTACGACAAATATTTTGTAGCAATTTACACAAAAAATATATGTACATTGCAGCAGAAGTTTTGCAGGAATAAATTGTTTAATTTTCTCACTTCTGTTTTTTTTTGCGAGGGACATCACAAGCGTTAATGAACAGGATCTCACGACGGGCTTACTTTTTAACATTAAAATTGAAAATAACATGCATTGTCATAAGCGACTCTCTGAAGGTAACAATGCCTGGTTCTGGGTAAATGTGGAGCTTACATTAAGTAGCTCCATTTGGCGTGAAAGCATTTATTGAAATCTGTGCGGCGTAAGACCTTGGCGTTAACGTTCGTATAATGACTCGCGTAAATTGACTGACAGCTCAGTGGATCACAGTTAATTTGACGTGTCATCAAGGAAATCCCGCTCCGAGTACACAAACTGCGCTCTTGGAATATAATTTTACATGATCGCAGTCATGCGGAGGATTGGCGTGATAAAGTGACTGGCCAGTACCTCTTTTTATGGGTTTTTATTAAAAGATGCGCAATAGAGGACAATGTCATGAAAGAATTTCCGGACCCGACAGCCTTTTAGCAAAGGAGGATTATTGCTTCTGAATGATTAGCGCACTTTATGCCTTCACTAAGCACACGCCATTATAATGCAAATTTTACTGCCATCTGTTCCTAGAAAAGTGGATTAGTTGACAAGAATTCACTTACGACTGCAAAATGACAGACGCTATTGATGTTATGAAGAAATTATCTGAAGATAATTCTGTACTAATACTCTTAAAAATTCTACAAATGCTGTCGCTGACAGACAGCTGGTGAGTGAGTGTGAGTGCATAATCTTACCGCCTAATTGTGGTATTGTGGTGAGTGGTTGTGGTAAGTGGCCGTGGCAACTGGTTGAGGTGAGTGGTTGTGATATGTGGCGGTGGCAACTGGTTGTAGTGAGTTATTGCCTATGCTATTGCTATAAATGGTTGCGTATAAAATTGCGGTAAATGGTCGTGTATGCAATTGCGAAAAGTAATTGCGTATGCAATTGCGATAAATAGTAGTGTATGCAATTGCAGAAAGTAATTATGTATGCAATTGCGATAAATGGTCGTGTATGCAATTAAGAAAAGTAATTGCATATGCAATTGGGGTAAATGGTCGGGTATGCAATTGCGAAAAGTAATTGCGTATGCGATTGCGGTAAGTAATTGTGAGGAAAAAATCCTATTGCCTAATTGACCTCTATTATGATGGTTAAAGTCACACGCAGAGACAGACAAAATTTTGCAACCTTCGTGTAGTGATTGTCAAATGCCCCTCAGAGTGTTGTTTGAAGTTGACCATTAACTGTTTTCCAGTTAATAACTTCGACAGTTCATGCGATAAGCAAACGTTTGTAATTCATAGGATACGATTTGGCTCATCATAACGAATGAAAACTAAAAACAATGACAAAATAATATTTAACGTGCTAATCAACGCCTGAAGACCTAATTTTACCGTTAATATCTGTTTGTGTTGAAAACGTATAGTCACGTAATCATTCTTTAATTATTTGTCGGCCAAAATATAATATTAACTAGTTTTAGGGTGCCATTTTCAGAGCAGTCTCGTTACAGACATGTATTTTCTCCTTCTTTTAAATAGTTTAACATGTGTATTAAAATTATAATTACCAACAATATCATCCATTTAGTTGCTGGTCTAATTTCACTCTTAATGCTAGTTTTACTTCTGTACTTTTACTTCTTAATTTTAGTCTAATTTTACTCGACTTAAACTTTTTACTTTTACGGAAAAATATATCTCCTTCTATATTATCTGAAATTGGAAAATGAAGCAGGCCAAAACAAATGAGCCATTTATTATCGAGCGTGCGTACATGCATGAGTACTTTTATACAACTTATATGCTACGTATACTAAAAAATCATATTTATGCCACAAAATAGATACGTACTGACTATACGTATGCTGTAGAATAGCTTTCTACTGAATATATGCCAACTAAGAATTGTCCGTTATTCACTACGTAGAATAAAATAGCTAAATACTAACTATGCACTTTAAAATAGCTCCGAGAAATATAGAATTCGATTTAATTTGCAATACAAGATTGAGTTGAAAAAAGCTTTGAGCTTGAAAAAGTTTTTCAGGCATGAAAGTGGGGACTGATTATTGTATACATAAACACTCGGAACAAATATTTCGAAATTTCAAGAGAAAAGCCTGGAAAAAATGTTTGTTTGGCTTACTCCAGGCATGAAGTAATCCGCATCGTGCGGCTGCGCAAAAGTTGCGATCTCCAGCAGCAAAATATTTTGGAGAACAAAGAGCTGTCGTTGCGTGAATTAAATAAGAAAGCAGAGTAAAATCCTGTTTATTCCGCAACAGATCCCGCATAAAACCAGTGCGACTCGTTCAAAGGAAATATTTTTTTGTGTTTATCATTTTATAGACTACTGCAATTGTCAAAGGATACGAGTATTACACAAAATTAGTTTAGTCCTAATTAAGTTCTTCTTGTTTCGTTCAAAGCCACGTAAGTTGAACAAAAGCTCTGGGGCATCTAATATGGGTCCCTGTTGACACGCTATTTCACCGCATATTTGGAAAATAAGTTAACCCTTAAAAGGATTAACTCGAGGCCTCAACGAAAGCCCGTTCTTCAGCTGGTAAAATTCACACCTCCTATTCTGCGCTTCTACCCGACAACATCTTTTGAACAAGATTTTTGTCTTAAAAGCATGTCAATTCTTTGTCGATACTTACACGATACATCTTCCAACAAGATTGTAGTGTGAGCGGGCATTGTTAACGACTGGGTAATGGTAAATTGTTAAGTTAATTCACCAAAAACACGCGCGCATTATGGCTCATTGTTCAAAAAACCCGAAAACAACTAAGCTCAGAGTAGTTCGAGAACTTAGGTTCGATGAATGTATGTACTGAGTTCAGAAGGCTGCTGGAACTTCAATAAAAAAAACGAAGGAAAGTCTAATTATGAAAATTGAACAAATTTCGTTTGTTCTTCACTTTTTTACCTCATAATACTCCAACGCCGCAACCAACCACCACCTCCTGATTTCAAGGCTTGCGTACGCGGGCGCTATTGTCCCCAAAAAATGTCCGTGTGGTAGGGCTGTCCAGGCTACTGTAATTGCAAGTAGTGTACAGAGGGCATGTACGCAGCAAGGACAAGTAGTGTACAGAGGGCATGTACACAGCAAGGACAAGTAGTGTACAGAGGGCATGTACACAGCAACGACAAGTAGTGTACAGAGGGCATGTGCATATTAACTGCACGTGGTGTAAAAAATGCACGTACACAACAACTGCACGTGGTTAACAGAGGGCATGTGCACAGCACAGGTATCGGTCAGAGGGCATCTACAAAACAACTGTAAGTAGTGTACAGAGGGCATGTACACAATAACTGTATGTGATATACAAAAGACATTCACACAAGAACTGCAAGCAATGTGCGTAGCGCATGCACACAACAATTGCTCGTAGTGTACAGAGGGCATGCACACAAAAATTGCGCGTAAAGTACAGATGGCATGCACACAACAATTGCACGTAGAGTACAGATGGCATGCAGTCCAGAGTCCTCGCGTTGACTGCCATTTCTCGCCCATTGGAGCCTCTGGGGCTGCACTCGAATACGGCGATACCATCGGTAAAGACCAGCGCGTCTGTCCAGATAGGACGCTAGGCAAGATGGAGGCGAAATGAAGAACCTTGAGGACATGCAGGGCCGTGTCAGAGTATGTCTTGATCACGTCTGTCGCGTACTTTTGCCAGCTCCAGCCTCATGGTTCTCGTGAGACATGGAGAGGATAGAGGGATGAATGGTTCTGCTAGCTCTGGAGAGAGGATCTTCTCGGAGGGTTGAACGGTTCTCGAAGAAACAAAGAGAAGAATGTTTAAAGCGATGGATGGTTTTCGTGGAACTGGAGGGAGGATGTGCTCGGAGGGATGAATGGTTCTTGTTGTAGCAGACAGGAGATATTCTCTGAGGGATGAACTCTGACTGGAAGTTGTTACTGAGCATCTTTATATAATTGCCGTTCCATTGAAATGAGATGTATTTTGAGATAGTTTTCATCCTAGATTGCAGTGCTCCCGTAGCCCTGACACTTCTTTCAAATCTGGTCAGACTTGAATCCATGGTAATCTGAGAAACAGTTTGTCGTGAAAGTCATGACAGGATGGTTTGCGTTTAATTTTATCAATGTTCAAATTCCTACGCGTTTACCTGCATCACGCATTTAATTCTATGCGAGAAATGTTTTTATAGGTTATCGTCCGACAGCACATAATCTAGCAGATGCTCTTTGCAAGTGTTGTTCATTATGATAAGATGGCTTTACTTCTTTCTTCAACGATCACAGGAATCGGTAAATGAATATTGTGAAATTTACAGCAATGTTAACTCACACGTATTCATGAGTTACGTACGTCTATACTTATTTCGCATAAATTTATGAGAGTTGCATATCTTTGTTCATTTTGCATTTCACAGAGCAGAAGATTTGCACTGAATTTGTCCAGCTTGATTCATGTTTTATTTGTTCCAGTTTTGGAAACTCATAACCTTCCAGTTCTCATTTAGAGCTGACAGGCCCAACATTGAGGACAGCTTGACTTCTACGCTAAATGAAAAAAATTACCATTTATTGTGAGAGCATCATCCCATATCATTTTAAGCAAATAATAAAATAATGTTATGCCATTCATTGTGAGCACAGCATCCATATAATTGAACGCATAAATCTAAATTATACTATGTTGTCCATTGCTCCTTTCGAATGCTCGAAATTGAACCATTCCCCATTCGAGCATTCCACTTGATGCTCACCCCTCGTCCTGGATATGTTTTAACCATTTACCCTTCCTCTCAATGAGCAGAAATTACGATGATTCGCCATGAAATATTCAAGAGCTTGAGCGTTTGACATCCTCATCACTGGAATATCTCTTGACCGTTTTCCGCTCTTCAACTCTTTCGCCTTGAGTACATCCCCCACTCGTCAAATGTGTGCTCTAATCATTTGGTGCTCCTTCGCAAAGCTTCAACGTTTCGAGCTCCCATTCTCCCGCGACTAAAATATCAGTTCATCATTTCAGCTCTTTCGGACCACTTATTCCGAGCGGTTCAAAGGCGTCCGCCTGACCAGACTTGAAGCTCGAGGTCTATGGCCGTCCGCTCTACAATAATGCTTTGCAGTTCTACGAATGAGCGACTCCCGGAAATTTAGTGCGAATTAATCCTTTCCGAGACTCGATATAAATCTCTGGAGCGTCCGGAAGCAAAGGTTTTTACGGGCAGTCTTGGTTGGGCACCGCCGAAGAAAGGGACGATGGGTAACGGCGATGATGATTTATGTTTCGCAATGAGGTAGAAAGGTGCCGCCTTGCTTGTAAAAGATCACCTCTCATTTTGCCCGAAGATGGAGTGCTGCAGGCCGGCTGAAATACGAAGTTATGTAGGATAAAAAGTGCTTGATCTCGGAAAACACATTGTACCCACTGGAACATTTGTGGAACAATTACGCCGGAGCGACTATATAGCTCTTTAGTGACAGCTTTTGTACCTGAATCTTGAAAAGCTGTACAACCTCATGAGGCGGTGAGAAGGCCTAATTCATAAATCATTTAACTCGAGATTTTGTTTTTGGACGGTTAATACAGCATGATTATAATGTTTCTCAACCGTGATGGTGTTTTATTTCAATATACCTCGAGTAATTCCTGCTAGAAAAGTTCAAGAAAAGACATTTAAAAGAATATTCATTACGTTGAGCTTGATGAAGTCTTACTAATCATGCTTGGATGTTTGCATATATAATTCAATGGCTACCCTTGCCATAATTGTTTGTAATGTCGCAGTGTAATGGCTATAACATTTTGACGCGTGCAACAAATATTACCCTATTTTTACTCCTTAGTTTAAATGATGAGGGTAAAACGAAGCAAACCTGATTTAGTGTCGATTTTAAATAGGATGATAAAAGAATAGAAAGTAGCACTTGGAACATCCGAGGGGTCCGCTAGCAGGCAGCTACCTAAGTCCCACGCCGTCGGAAAATCTCTATTTTGCCTCCATTGTTACTATCTGGTTATAATCTTATTTAATCTCAGGTTTTAATCTAATTAATTCACACTAAATCAAAGGTTTTAATCTCATTTAATCTCGGTAAATCTGAGTACTTAATCTAATTTAATTTCAGCTTTCAATCGCTTTTAATCTCAGTTCTCAATCTCGCTTCATCTAAGTTTTCAATTTAATTTAATCTCAATTTTCAATCTCATTCAATTTCAGTTTTTAATCGCAGTCAATCTCAGTTTTGGGAACAGTCCCTAACAAACTTCGAAAGCATTTACCCTCTTACAGTTGCATTCTACGATGCATTCTCTAGAGGAAAATGTATAACTCAAACGGTAGGAGAAGTAATATAAAGTGACTGGTAGATGTGTACGCTGGATGTCTTCTCGCCGTACGACCTCACGACGCTGCCTCAGCAGCATCTGTATACCATTTCAGCAGCCTAAGAATTGAAATTTAAATTCAATGAATAATTTGCATTTTAGGGGTGAAAGTGCGAATTCTGCGTTAAATTCCATCGTTGAAGGTGGCATTCGAATTCCATGTATTAGGTTAAGCTGAATTTCGAAGAAGTTGCTTTACAGGCCAGATTCTTTCGAGCGTGGCTGAGAACAAAACAATTTACAGCGTGACACGTACGAGATTTATTCTTCTAAATATGTCACAGCATTTGGATTTTGTTTGTCAATAAAATAACAAACAAAATGATGAGTTCTTAGTTCCATTATTGGCGAGTTTCTTGTTTTCGAAATATTTGACGTGCGCTAAAACTGCACATTCGCACAGCTTCCTCACCGATAGGCTGTGAGTTGGGGAGTCTAGCGAGAGTCTAATGGGGAGTCTAGCAAGAGTCTAATGGGGAGTCTAGCAAGAGTCTAATGGGGAGTCTAGCGAGGGAGTTTAATGGGAGAATCTAGCAAGAGAGTGTAATGAGGGAGTCTAGAGAAAGAGCTTAATGGGGAAGTCTAGCGAGAGAGTTTAATGGAAGAGTCTAGAGGGAGAGAGAGTTTAATCGGGAGTCTAGTGAAAGTGTTTAATGGGGGAGTCTAGCGAGAGAGTTTAATGGTAGAGAGTCTCGCGAGAGAGTTTAACGAAGGAATCGAAAGAGTCTAATTCTATGGAAATTGCAAGGATAAATTTATTGAGTGAGTTTAATGAGGAAGTTTAAGCACGAGAGAAAACATCATGGAACAATTTTCTTTTCTCATTCACACTGAAGCGCGTCTAAAACCGCCGTTAACTTAAGGCTGAATGAAATTCCTGCGCGATATGAACGATTCATTTTGCGCATTACTTCTTCTATGGATGACTTTGCATCTATCCCAAAAGTTTAGCTGTCATGAACTGATTTTTGCCCTACGACTCATTTAGGGTCAAAACGATGGAGTCTGAAAACACATATCGACATCAGCAATCTATATTTTCACTTCATGGGACAAGAGAACAAAACCCACGCGTCTCTGGAAGCCAAACTGCTCTGTTTCTTTTGAAATGGTAATTAGAGCTGGGTTCCTTACGTCTTCTGTAAGTTGAGGTTAAATCATGAACCGAGTCCTAATGAATTAGGCCCGCAACTGGAACTTTGTCTTCTTCGCGTCAAGAGCATGAATGGAAGCTTTGTTCCGTAATCCAGCTACATTTTGTGAGTAGCGAGATCTTCAATAGGACTGTGGTAGCTCGTCATTTTTTCCCGAGGGCTGTTGGACAATATTAAGACGTCATACAGATCACTCGCGAAGGCCTAAGTAGACGGGGACTTTTCCAAGCGGATGTTATCGCGCTATTGCAGGCACTGTACGTTTCCGTATCCAAGTGGCCAGCCGGCAGGAATGTTCTATAAAACTAAATTAGGTTCGGACGTAACACATAGAGTGGAGGACTAAATGGCCGTCTGATATACCAGAGTCGCGGCTCGTAGGATTAACATTGCCCTGGATACTAGGAATCGAGCTGGCATACCAAAGAGCAAATTGAATCCGTAATTGGTTGCCTGATCTGACGATACTGCTGTTGCTCCACGAACTGTTGTAGCCCTCGCCTTGTTCTCGGTGATGATTTGGACTTAGTTTATTAGAAACATAAGCAGGGCAATACTCTGGGGCTTCTATTACTTTCAAGGACTTCATGCCTAGATTAAACAGTCGCTATGGAAGAAATAGGAGGCAATCTTTGGGCTCTGTAATACATACCCGTGAAACTGACGCTGTGTTCGTTCTCTCTGTTATTTAAGCAGCGGAAATACTACGCCAGCAAAAATTTAGTTAGAAGGAAGATCAAACAGAATCAAGTCTCATGAACCTCTTTCCGATAATTTCCTCATCCCTCGTCTAACATATCTCATGAACACAGCTGTTCGTCGCGAAAAGGACTCGGATTTCAACTTCAATGACCGTCTAATGCAAGCCGTGAGCGCCTAAATCCGCTTCAAGGACGAGGGCGAACGCAATACCTCATAATTATTCTGTAATTTACTGATGATTAGCGCTTATGATCGCAAACTTCAGGAGGTATTTTTGAAGTATCATTAACAAGCTTCTGGGGTGGAAGTTGATTGTTTCTTGGTAGTGTCATGAAGTCTTTCAGTACAAGATACGTCAAATTTGCTGTCTTTCCGATCTACCACGTCAGAACTTGAGGTTCTGCTTGCATGAAGCTTTGACTTACTACAGATGCAATCATGTCTTCACTATTACCGAATTCGATGGAGTGGAGTGTCTGGGCTTTCCTGCCACATTTTTACGCTTTGATTTACAACAGCAGGAAACGTGATGTTACGATGACATCGCGAGGGGTTGAGAGATGCTGTAATTTCCTAAGGCATTATTTGTTCCAGTGTAAAAATGCATTCAGAGATGTATTGTTTGATGTTGAGAGCGAGAGCCAATGCAGTTCAGTATAATTGTTTGCTTTTCATCACTGAGGACAAATAATTACAGGACCGTATTGTAATTGGGTCAAGAATGACTGAGGAACGTCTATTATATCTTTTCAAGGACTCCAATTCACTCATCTCGCCCTGAATGAATTTCTCTCACTGAACTAACTGAACTAACTTGTTTTTTGTCTGGTGTTTGTATGTGTCTTTGTGTTCCTGTTTGGTGTTTGTTTTACGCTGGTGTTTTTGTTCGGTGTTTGTGGCTGTAATTGATGTTCGTGTTTTTGTTCGGTGTTTGTGTCTTTAATTAATGGATTTATATGTTTTCGTTTGGTTTTAGCATTTGTCCCTTTGTTCGGTGTTTGTGTTTCTGTTGCGCTTTTGCTCGGTGTTTGCTTCTGTGTTTCTGTTCTTTTCGGCATTTTGGTTTGAGTTTTTGCTTGGTGCTTGTTTTTCTTGTGCATTTTTTACTTCTTGCGTACAGAAATGAATGTTCGAAAAAAAAAAGAAATCGCATTTTATGGGACAACTGCAACAGACACACAGGCTTCACGCGTCACGCGCGTACGTAACTCGAAGTTAAAACGTGGATTTCAGCCAGTTAACTTGACCTATTGGTACTGAATACGATCTCAAAGTATCTACCAAATATATGTATGCAGTGAATTCGTTACACATGGATTGAATCAGAACTCAGTTCACCCCGATGCGCAATTGCAGCGCATATTTTACCGTTGTTTGATATCATTTATTTTTCTTGATAAGCTGACATCGTAATTCGCTAATTCTGAAGGAAAGCGAGGAATAAAAGTTCTAAATATTTCGCTTTGGTGATATTAATTCCCTGATGGAGCTGTTCAGGTATTTTGGCGATGTAATATTTTTTGATAGAGCTGTTTAGGCATTTTCTGATGTTATGGCATTTCCTGCTAAGGAATTTTCTGTTAAAGGTATTGCCTGAAGTTTGAAGAAATTGAGTCCCGATGAATTCTCTGGTTGAAGCATCTTAGTGAGCCCCTAATGCCCAATGCTAAATCCCCCACCTAGTACTAGGTCCCCATCTAGTATTAAGACCCCACCTAGTGTCAGGATCCCACCCAGTACTAGGCCCCACCTAGTACCAGGACCCCATCCTGTACTAGGCTCCCATCTAGTACTAGGCCTCACCTAATACCAAGACCCCACCCTGCACTAGGCCCCCATCTAGTACTAGGCTCCCACCTAATACCACGACCCCACCAGTACTAGGCCTCCATCTAGTACTAGGCTCCCACCTAATGCCAGACCCCCCCTAGTACTAAGAACCTAGCTAGAGGGAAACAAATGCTGTCGCTTTGCGTGGTGCCACAAAATACCTGCGCTCGGGGGCGGTGTAACAGCTCCTTCACTGCCTGATCAGGATCCTGTTATGAGAACGAATTATTCGTTTACGATCTTTCATTTATTCCAGAATTTCTGTCCATTACCTCGTTTTCACTCAGTCTAACTTCGTGACTTTTGCGGATTATTGTTATGATCACATGCACTTTAAATTGCTTTTTGTTCTATAAATTAGCTAGATATAATGAGCAGCATGAGGATCAGAAATGATATAATTTCTCTAAAATAGTTATTCCCGAGGGCATTCATGGGATTTGAATTTGTTTCAATTCTCCTCCAAGGAACACACTAAGCTTGTACAGATTAAAAAGTATTTGTTTTTTGTACGGCATCGTCTTTGGCTTACACGCACGAGGTGCCAACTCTCCTGCGTGATGCAAGACATTCCGTGTAAAATACGAGTAGGCCTAACTCTACATAATATTAAAATTACGCATGCCACGTAGCTTGAGGGTTTCGATGTGCAAGAACTCGTCAAAAATTAATCTCCCCGAATCCAATTATTTTGATTAGATTTGTAATTGTAATGAAGAACAGTTTCAACAAGGTTGTTGTCTTTGATAGATGCAAGTATGTATGTGTGTCATACTTGCCTTATGCACGGCTTGATTGGTGTTTTAAATTTTTAGTAACATGTATTTTAAATTTGTGCTCTTTGAATACTAAAATTAGGAACGCAAATCCAGCATATATCGAGGACTACTTCCTTCTTGCTTCAGTATACGTTATATCCAAACAAAATTCAGGATATATTACGGACAGTGTAGACCATTAAGATGAAATGCATCTTAGATTCTCTGCAATTTTACCTTTCTGTACCCATTGTGCAAAGTAAAAGCCTATGAATAAATTGTTAGGAAGTGCATAGAATTCAGGGACCGGATTGTCAAAACTACCGTAAGCTGTCGGACTTACGTGAAAACCTTTTTTTCCGCTTACGCTTAAAGTAACTTTGGCATTATCAAAGACATTTTAGCCAGAAAGTACGCAAAACGGTATTATCGAAGCACTTTGGCCGATAGCTATAGCCAATCCCAGAGCTGGGATTTATAAACATTGTAGATGATAGTAGCATGATAATGGAGGCGGAGCGACGTCGACCGATTTTTGCGATGACGAAATTATGGCTTTAATTAATTTCAGACGTCGGATCAGAGAAGCGAGGCTTACTGTTTTATTAAAACTGGATTTCCTGGTAATTCTTACTAAATAATGCCATCTGATTGTCTCTACAGCATGAAGGATTTATACATTTTTCTTCCATGAAATATGTATAAATTACGTTCTCATCAGAAAAGCGGAAGTCACAGAAGCACGCGAATTGTAGCAATCGCAGTTAACACTTCATAATTTTCACACACGTTCAACACAAATTTTTGTGAATCTCAGCCAGCAACTTGTTTGATCATAACGCACATCGTAGCTGCGTTCACTTAGCTGGACTTACGCTACCAGCTGATCGCTGTGACGTCGTAAGTAGTTTTGATGATGCGGCCCTTGAATATTTTCTTTACATTTCAGCCTTCAGCCTTTCTCAGTATTAAGCCTTACCAGCTTTAAAATATTTGCAAAATAATGTCATGGAAAACTCTAACATGATAAATGAATAACTGCCTTTAGTGCGAGTTTCTATTACTTATGTAAAGCCTGCAGTTCCCGAACATTATTTAATTATGTTGAAGTAAATAGCTAACTTTACGGCAACTGTTTACAGCTTTTGTAAAGCATGGTCTTCCCGGACAATATTTAAATAGCTGTGTGAAAATTTAAGTACTGTCTGGGTCTGCTGCTTTTGTAGAGCTTGACCTTCCTGGACAATACTTAAACAACAATAAATTAAAGGTGACTTTAGTGCAACTGTTTGGTGCTGTTGTGGAGGTCGGACTTTCAGGACCCTATTTTCTTAGAAGATACAGAGACTGGATTGACTGAAATTTGTTGTGTCTGCTGCACAGGGGAGCTAGCTGTCAGGTTGTGACTTGGGTTTTGGGGAATGGTAAATGTTAAAAGTACGTGAATATCAATTGTAGAAAAATGCCAATTATAAGTAAATTTCAATTGGAGGTAAATATAAATTGTAAATAAATGCCAATTGGAGGTGAATATCAGTGGCAGGCAAATGTCAACTGCATGCAAATGCCAATTGTAGGTAAATGTCAATCAAAGGAAAATGCCAATTGAAGGAAAATATCAATAATAAGTAAATCTCAATTGCATTTAAATACTAATAGTAGGTTAATGTTAATTGTTAGACAATATCTATTGTAGAACCGATTGTGGTACTATTTACCCAAGAATGAAACATAGGTTACCGTTACGGGATATTTTACCAAGCTTCTTCGAATACTGTTTTAAAATTAAGCCATTTATATAATACAAAGTTAGAGCATTCTTTTTCTCAGTTTGTCTTACAGTTCACTAAGTTTTATTGATTACGATAAAAGTTGACTGTGTGTAGTGTGCACTTCTCAGAGTGTACTCTTCATTGTGTACGTTTTACGATATGAAGTGTGCACAGTAGAACGCCTTAGTATATGAATAACGAATGCTAGTTGCAAGTCAGTCAGATTTCTTGCACAATTTGAGACCTTCGTAAATTAGTAGCACCGTGTACAAACTCGTAAACTGCCATTTATTTTCTCAAAAACGTGAAAAGAAGTCTCGGAAATTTGAGCTCTCGTGAATGAAGCACTCGTAAATTACGGTGCTCTGCTGTAACGTTCTCTGCCGTGCCGTAGCACAGGCTATTTTGCTCAAGGGAGAGGAAGCCGGGCCTGCATGTTGGAATTTGCTACACTTCTCGGACCGGTCTACTTTCGTAAGAGGTGCGTCATCGCCTTGAGACAAATTTGAAAGCTGTCATGCAGATGGAAATTTGATTCAACGTTTTGGGTCTCGAGCAGTAATTTTTTTATAATTCCGTTTTCTTATTTGAGGACGAGATTTTTCACTTCAGTTTTAACGATAAATTTAGGAGCGAGAAAAGTTCCCAGCGATGCGCTATGCCTGAGTGTGGAAGCAGCGTTCTGCTTATACGACTCCTTCTTAGACGAGGCTTTAATTTTTAGGTCGTTCATTTACTGGTGTAAACACTGTTTTGTATTTGGTAATGAAATAAGATCGAAAGAGCAGAAGGGGGATTTTGTGGCCCACCTCAGAAAACATAATTAAATTAAATATAGAATATTTCTTCGATGTTACAAGGTTGATGGTTCTACGGTTCTGGAGGATACGGAGGAACTCAACTGAAAAAATAGAATAAAAGATTTAACAAGGGAATTATCATGGAAAAAGATGAATGTGGTTCTTCTCTGCTGTGAAACACAGTTCTCCCAAATTATTTTGTTCGTAAGCCAGTTTCGAGAAGCAATAGCAATGCCGTACCTAACTTTATTAACTCATAACTGACTTGACCCATAACTGACTTGACCCATAACTGACTTGACCCATAACTGAATTGACCCATAGCTGACTTGACCTATGACTGACTTGATTCATCGATGACTTGACCCATAACTGACTCGATTCACCACTGACTTGATTCATCACTGACTTGACCCGTAACTGACTTGATTCATCACTGACTTGACCCATAACTGACTTGATTCATCACTGACTTGACTCATAACTGACTTGATTCATCACTGACTTGACCCATAACTAATTTAAGCCACAACTGACTCACAACTGAATGATTCATTGTTGTATTTTTATACTTAAGAAAAGTATTCACCTTCAGTTGACTTTGCACTACTCTAATATAGCTAAAAATTGCATAACTGTTAACCTATTTAAAATTTTGACATTTAATGAGAAACTTTGTATTATAATATGAGGAATTTTGTGTTTTTTCATCAGGTAGAAAGCTGGAGCGCAAAAATTTGATGGCGTCCGTGACTGACTTTATTTTGTCCTAGAAGTTACTTCCATTTAAGCTCGAACTGACTTTTTTTATGCAAGAACTGACTTTTATTCATCCCAGAACTAACTTTTATTTATCCTAGAGCAGACTTTCATTTATCGAAGAACTGACACTTGTGTATTCTAGAACTGACCTTTATTTATTCTAGAACTGACTATTATTTTTCCTATAACTAATTCTTTTTCAACACGGTGGCTGACTTTACATATTTTTTTTTGCTAAGCATATTTTCTAATCATTAATTAATAATAAATATTGACATTAGTAATGAGAGAATGGTGATTAAATTATCATGGGAAGCGGTTCTACTCTGCAGACGTAACGGCTTTGTTTCGCCGACGAAACATCTCCATTCCTCCGCTGAAAAGCGACTATTAAATCGCAGAAACTGCTACAGCACCGTATCTTTTATTTCTATTCTTCACGAAAGTCGTGATTTTGACGTGAGTCGATCATACCGCTTGTTGTCATGAGAGTACAAAAATACAAAATCGCTAGCTTTGCATCAGATGGAAAAATTCAGAAGAAACATCAGATGGAAAAATTTACCCGAGATAAAGGTTTATTCGCCAGGCAGCGTTTGGATTTGACATTGTGCGTCTGGTGCAAGCGAGCGAAGTTATCTTAGAATTTTAAGGAGAACTGAAAAATCAACATTGTATGAAAATGAAACTTATATACACGTGCATTTGCGTCCTTCATTGCAGGTGAACTTGGGATAATCCTTTTACAGCATGGATTTCAAAATCTTCATCAATATTCAGGGGGATAATTTTTGGTGGGAAGCTAAATGCAGTCTTATTGCATATGAGCTAGCACAGCAAAAAAGAGTTATGTATACTATTGTCATCCTCAAGCCTTCCTTTACCTGAAGAGTGAATCGTAAATACAAACACGCTCGCAAAATGGTCGAAAATCAACGCAAGTGAAGGCGAATCTCACCTCTACGCTTCACTGCGTGGATATGGAAACGTTGAAGCCGTTTTCTGGCGTTTTTGAAAAGCAACGCTTAGTTACGTATCTTTCTTACCGTGCATATGCATAAGGCCGCATGCAGCTCGTTTTTCGGACCAATCTAAATGCTTACGGCCGAAATAGTTTGGTCGATAAAAGGTCACGTTGGGTGAAGAGAGATCGCTTGTTCGCATCCGCGTTTCGATTGAGTTTCGTGGAGTGCTACCGAAAAGATGGTGAAATTGAAATACAAGGAGAATATTCGCGTCATGAGAAATCGTTGAAATGTTAGAACAACGAATTTGAAAGCAAGGAATTTATCGCTAACAAAACTACAGTTTTTAAACTGTAGTTTTGTTAGCGATAAATTCCTTGCTTTCAAATTCAAATATGAAATTCAATAACTCATTTAATGGGAGCTGCAGACCCAAAAGTTTCTTGTTTTCCCCATTTCAATAATAACCAGGGAAAAAATTCCTCTATCCCTGTAGTATATTTTTGACGAAGTACGGCACAATGCCATTGTCATAGAGTCGACAAATGGCGAGTTCGATCTCCTTTCTTCCAGAACGCTGAGTTGTCTCTGAATATTGTGAGTGAGGTAAAGTGAAATACAGAAAGCTTTTGAAAATGCGGTCCCTACATATTGCGGGAGAACTTGTGTAGATTTTTGAAAATCCGAGTTTGTGAAAAGTTTTTCATAAAACCGCTAGCATTGATGAAATGATCTTGGTGAAATAAAATTGTTGTAATTAAGTAAATATCATGCAAAAGTCAACACTCACAAAGCACAAAACAAATTCAAAATGTCAATCAAAAGAATGTAATAGTCTACGCCCCTGAGCACTGCATTGTTATTAATATTATTATTATTATTATTATTTTCGTTTTGTAACGAAGCTAATCGATCACGTTTCGCCACCCGGATTTTCTCACGTAATCCGACCGGTATGGGGATTTTTGGGCTGATGTCCAGTCCCAGAAATCTTCAGAATTTTTGCGAAATCTAGATTGATAAAGTCTGAATTATAGCAGGCTTGCTGCACTTAAAACAGGTTGCACTCGTATTAACTTCGAGAGATTGCGTGTAGAACTCATAATCACCTGCATCTTTCAATTTCATTCTTTCACAATTGAAAGAATTTTCACGTTTTGGAAAAGCCTCAGTTGACTTCTACACGATTTATTATATATTAGTGAGGGAAAGTTTTAGTCTACGGAATTTTTGCCTATAATTTCATTTACATAGAAAGAGCTTTAAATCTACGGAAGCTTTTCCTATGATTTCATTTAGTTCGACGAAATTTTATTAACTATGATTTCAACTAGGAAGGAAGGGCTTCAACTCTACGGAGTTCTTGTCCATAATTTCACTCAACAGAACGCTCAATTACACGGTCGCTCAGGCCGTACTCCCAGTCCCAATTTAAATTAATTACTGGGTTGGAAACGGAGAAATTCTTCATTAGAATAATAAAATTTCAACAAGGAATTACTGAACACACAATATCAATAACTAAATTTCATTCAGCCTAGGGATGATCGCCGGTTCACAATACCCAGGATCAATTTTGGCCGTCTATTTGTATGTAATTTTTCTTCGTAATGATCAACTTCCCTAAGGAAACGACCAAATGGAGCGTTAAAAGGATGCAAATATATATTGAAAATCAAGAGACTTATCCCTATAAACACCAAATCGCCATGCACGCGCAAAAGACTTCCAAATCTACATCGAAAGGCTCAAAAGCGCAGAGTAGGGTAAATTAAATTTTACCAGGCTCCATTTGAAGTATAATTGAGTGTTACACACCAATACAAAATAATTTTTATTTGAAGCCGTCTGTTTAAATGTATTTGCTTATATTTGTTTAATATCTCAATCTCGGCTTAAAATATGGACATTCTCACTTATCACAAGTTAAAGTTATCCTCAGATTAAATCTAATAGCAGTTCTCTAAGCGCAAAGCCTGTGTAAGAAAGTAAATATTAATCTTCCAGTTTTCAAACACGGGAAATACGAAGCTCGATGCATAGCAAAAATGTTCATGGCACCCAGAGTGTTGATCAGCATAGTAAACTCGACTTCAGGGCTTCATCGGTGACAGCGGGGTCCTTAGACCAAGACTGAGTAATTAGAGAATATGTACTTCTGAATTTTGATCAAAACGCTACCCTTACCATAGCTTTTCCATCAAACTCCTCATAGTCAGAAAACTTCGATAAACTCAAGAAAAAAACATCTACTCGTAAATTTCGATCAAAAAGCAACTTTTTACATCCCACGTAGGCAAGCTAAGAATCTTCGATTGACAAATTGAAAAAAAAATATTCCCTTGCAGTTTTTATGCGAAAACTTACGCTAGCCTGAACATTTTCATCATAAGTCGCATAGCCATGAAATCAAGACAGAATGATTCGAAATTTCAACAAGTTCCCTTTCAAGTAGTATTTCTTACTTCCTGCATAGCTAAGCCATAAATATTCGATAAATTGATTAGCTGAATATCCACTGATATCAAGCGTTTGTTCAAGAAATAACCATTGCTTTAGCACTTTCATTAGAGGCCGCCAAGAATCGAGGCTTCGATAGACTAATTTTTGAATATCCACTCGTATTTTTTGTTCCAGAAGTAACCTTAGCATGAGGACTTTCATCAAAAGCCATCGAGAAACTTCAAAAGACTAATTTTTTGAATACCCACTCGTAATTTTCATTACACAGGTAACCCTAACTTTAGAACATTCATCAAAGAAGGCATACACTCGCTCACTCGAGACATCGTCGAATGGCAGGTCGAGAAGCGATCGATGGCCCGACCAATCAGGTGCCAGCGAAGCCGGTGAGCCTAAGCAGACTGCGGAAGCGAGCGCAGGTCCCTGTACAATCGAGCTCATTCGGACACGTGAACGGCTTCTCACGGGAAGCTTCCGCCCTGGAATTCGAATTTTTTTACGAGTCTCTAGCACAGAACAGTCACCTGCGACCTGTGTGCTGCATGCGACTGTTTTCAGCCTCTTCTCTATAGTCAAAAATAAGACGCACTAGTTGTTGTAGAGTAGTTTCTATACGTGTAATTTTATGACATAAATAAATAAACTTTTCTAATTCATTGAAAATGTGTAATTCTGATGGTAACTGGGTCAGTTATGCTGCTTCTTTTAAAGTGTTCTTAGTTTTTATTTCATAATGCCAACGTTCATTATTCCTAATTAATTTTTAGAATTGCCTTAAAAATTGATATTCATCTATGTGTGATTTTTAGTGAAACTAATTTTTGATATATATATATTGAAGACAAGCGAAAGTGTAACAAGATCAAAATTAACTTTTCATAATTAACTGACGCATGGGCAGAAAGCACACCGTTCGATATTCAAAATAAACAGAACTTCATTACTAGAATTAATTTATTTAATTGTTGGAAAAGGTTTAGACAGAAAAAACATTCATGAACATTGAATTCAATGCACATGAAAGTGCATTTACTTAACGATGTATACGGCACCAGGCTAAAAAGGTTTATGCACCCAAATAAAATGCAGTTATTATTTTACTCATTGCTTACGGGTGAATGCTTAAACTTAATCTGCTCCATGAAAGGCGATGAATTTAAATTCAATAGCTCTTTCGTGTACTGGAGTTAAACCTGCTTTCGTCATTTGGCTCTTCCTTTTTACTCAGCTTGATGTTATATGTTGTATTTATTTATAGTAATAAATATAATTCATTATGAAGGTTTTCTGTAAACGCAAATAAAATGAGCGTCGGCACTCAGGTAAGCCATTACGCAACGGTGGCTGATAGGTGTACAGGTGGCCAAGAATTTAGGTAACGGAAAGGGCCGTTGAACGCTGAACAATTTTTCGATTGTTTCATCATAACAAATCTGAAGTTAAAAATATGGTCACGATAGTTGCGTTTACGCCTGCTTCTGGTCGTGAGTACTACGCCTGCTTCTTCCTCGACAACAATCATGAATAATCCTGATGAAAAAAGCCAACAAAACTAACAAGTGTCTTTGACATAGGACAGGTTATAGATTTGCATGAGCTGGGGAATCTGCCAGAGAAGTGCCTCAAATGATAGCCATAAGACTTAGGACTGTGCAAAGAACAATTACTCAGTGAAAAAAGATGGCGAAGTGGGGTCAATCAGAGGTAATTGTGGCAGAGCTAAGATTCTGATTACTCGCGACGGCAATCTCTGAAACGATTGGTGATAGCACACGGTGGAAAAGTGTTCAGCAGTTGACTAGCAGGTTCAACAAACGCTCTACGAAAATTTCTGTTTGAGAAGTGAAGGAAGTGGGTTCAAGAAGTTTGACTGCCACCAGGAAACCATTGGTCAATAAAGCATATTAGGCGAAACAGCTTCAATTTGCTAAAGACCCAAAGACTGGGCTGTAGAGCATTAAAAACACGTCCTATGGTTAGGTAAATTGAGGTTTCCCTTGTTCCAGGAAGAGGGCAAAGTTAGAGTGAGACGGGAAGCCCATGAAGCTTTGGATCTTTCAAGCATCGTTCAGACTTTACAAGCTTCCGGGGGCAGTGTAACGATCTGAGGATGCTGTACATGGTCGGGATGAGGTCCAGCGACACTTCCCAACAACAAAATAAAATCTCAGAATAACGTGAACATCTTAGGTAAAAAATACACCCGTGTGTGGATAGTTATTTTGAAGAGGGCTCGAGTATTTTTCAAAACGACTACGCTTCCATCCACTGGTCTCATGTAATGCAAGATTGCTTTAGGGATTACAAAGGAACATTTTCTCATAAAGAATGGCCTCCATAGTCTCCTGATTTAAACCCTATCGAAAATATGTGTAAACCCCTGGAGAGGAAGCTGCGAGCCTCAACACCCCTTCCTTTTTCGTTGGAAAATTAATCTCAACATTTGCTTGTACTTTGGACAAATATTTGTCTACATTGCTTTGAAAATCGTGTTAAACTCATGCCTAAAAGAGTGAAATTTTTTATCAATATTTGAGGTGCTCCAATAAACGATTTAAGTTGGTCATTTTCGCTGCATCCACATTTTTTTAAGATGAGATAAACGTTTAGGCTGGGTAGCGTAGATGTGAAATCAGAAGTTAATTTTTTTAAGAAGGATATTTTAGGTTTTGATTGATTTATTAGTTACGAGCATTCATGTCGTTGTGCTCTACTCCCTTCACCAGCTCTGAGCCTCTAGTGAGCAATTTATTTTCACTGTCATCAGAGCACGAAGCCTTTGTTTATAATATAGATGCACTCCCGTGTTATTCGAGCGACGTCGCTTCGGAACAAACTGCTTTTTCAAAGCGATAAAATTCACGGCCACGCCTGTCGTAAACGGCGACAGATGAACGCTTCCGAATTCTCTCTCATTTGCTTCTCTTGCATTTACTGACGCAAATATAAGGTCGACCTCATGGTCCCGTTGTCTTTGAACCTGAATAAAGTCATGCTTGTCGTTTGAAGCTTCTGTCTTCAAACGATGCATTGCTGGAGGCACCATTCGTTAACGTCTGCGTTGGCGACGTAAAAAATCTAAGGGAACATTCCTCCTCAGATGAAAATGTTACAACGCGCGACACTACCAACAAGTGTTTTCGGCGGGTGACATTTAATGTTAATGCTTCACGACCCACGATATTAAACGAACTAAAAATAGGCGCTCATATTCTCGGTTATACACGACGAACCAATTTAATCAAATTCCAATGGTATCGATTCCAGCTTCATTAGTGAAGGGTGATGCCAAAACTCTCAAGGCTGCTATTTAATTAAAGGGATGAGAATGGCAAGTGACGCGATGAGAATATAACTTTCGAAGTAAAAGCCGTCTTTGTAATGCCTCTATTCAACAAATGCCCACGCTCACCCTGTCAGCTTTGCTTTCACCTGCATGAGGATTGCAATGGGCTGTAAAAATAAACGGCTTGCATGAACATTTGAACACAATATACGTAGTCGTTCAGCGGGTGCTTCTTGAGCATCGTATAATTTATTCATAATGGTTATAAGAAAAGACACTAACGTATTTATTTGGTGCGTAGTTTTACAATGTCAATACTACATTTAATTCCACCGTTATTATGAATACTTCATGATCAACAACAGTGTAGCAATACATTTTTGCATTTCTCTGTAGATCTGTTAAATGTTGGAACACGGCTCTGTGTGTGGATCAGGGATATACTCCATGGAAGAAATGTAAAGGATATTCATATACTGTTGTTTCCTGACAAAGGGCTCGATTCTGAAGATAGATCTGCAAGAATTTAAGTGTCTAGAAAGTTTCTGTTCCCCCTACAGTTCAAGGTTTTGACGTTTGGACGAAAGATGTATTTACAGGAAGGTTCTATTGCTCTCAATATTTTGTGCTACGTACAAATACTGAGACGGATTCCGAGATCGTGAACTCATTCAACCGTAGTGCATGTTTTATATTTCCGTCAGCCATCTACGCTCTGAAATATTACTCTTTCGTCGTGTAAATAACGTTTTACAGATTATGCTCCTTCTACGTGCATTTAATGAGCATCTAGAATAGAATACCGACAAAAAATGTAACGCTCTAGAGCATATGAAAGAACTTCACATGAACACAACTCCTGCTTCCTGATATTCTTGAAAATGATATAAAAATGACTAGCACAATGAACCCTTTTACACTCGCAGGAAGAGAAAACATTTCGCATCGCAGTAATACTTTCACTCGACTGGGAGAGCGGAAACGAACCAGTGGGAGAATGGTATCAAGGGCGAGCTCGGCGTTGCTTACACTTTTAATGAGGAAAAATACAAAAGAAACGAGCGAGTGTTGGACGAGATTGTGGCCGTAGTTATGAGCTTATTAGGAGCGAAGGCACGAGTGAAGGCTCTACTTGCGCCGCGCTCCTCTAATGAGACGCCCAACCCGGGCTTCCTGTTCGTACACGGCCCCGAGTCAGCAGTTTCCGGCTCAAAGTTCAAGCGCGAACCTGGGGGCCTCGGACGGGTCTCGCACAGAGCAGACGGGTCTCGCACAGAGAAGACGGGTCTCGCACAGAGCAGACGGGTCTCGCACAGAGCAGACGGGTCTCGCACAGAGCAGATGGGTCTCGCACAGAGCAGGGCGGGTCGTGTGCAACGAAGATATTTAGCTCTTCACTTAACCTGAATTGAATCAATAACTTCTTTTAACTGAACGAAATATTGCGAAAGCAGTTTTTGACATTTTATGCCCTTTTGTGGACATTTGTCCTAGTTTTAGAAGAGTTCAATAAGAATTTAAGACTATGCTGAATTATTTCTATTTTCCATAATACTCTACAGTCGTCCTTGCACATAGTGTTAAAAGAGATTTGTACATGTAGACCTTAGACGTTATTAAAAATCCCCAATGTAAACAGGATCGGAGATGTTAAAATTGGTGCCTTAAAAGTGACCCTTATTTAAAGCAGGATCTGGATGTGACACTGTGGTATTATCATAGATCCTCATTTAAAAAGGGTTGGGATTCGGAACTCATGAATATTGGTGTGAGAGTTTTCAAACTGAAGTAGAAAATAGAATAAAAGCATAGACAAATGTTGTGGACATTCTCTAGGTGGCACAGAATGCA
This sequence comes from Orchestia grillus, assembly GCA_014899125.1. Taxonomy (NCBI): domain Eukaryota; kingdom Metazoa; phylum Arthropoda; class Malacostraca; order Amphipoda; family Talitridae; genus Orchestia; species Orchestia grillus. The sequence continues at coordinate 28,947 of VOMN01025331.1, forward strand.
CGCCACCAGATTAACATCTCGTGACGTGCCCCGAAATGTTTCAACGGCAGCCATACTTATGCTTTTTTGGTCTTCCTAAAATCGAAATGAGAATTTAATCGATAAAGAATTTTCGAAAGAGAAAGCTATTGGAAATTCTTTAAAATGGAATGGAAATTTTTGGTCGATTGAATTTTATTGAAGCGTAGGAATTATACAGTCATTTTATGTAACTCAGTTGAAAACTTTTCACTGAGAACCTAAAGAGGGCTGTTAAAAAATACCTGCATTTTGGATGCACTTTTCTGGGTAAATAACAAATTCCCTAAATCAAGATGCAAAATTTTAATTTATATTGTGTATCCTTTTTTTTAGAACCTCCGTTTATAAATAACCCGCTTTTGTGTGTCGAATATATTTCAGAAAATTTTCTTTAAGTGGAACGAAGATGAGTCGTCAACAGGCTTACTGGTGCTGAGTTAATTTAACATTTTAACAATAATGCTCAAGCCAACGACGATGTGATCATTGGCTGTGTTGGAAATAGCTGTACTCCCCTGGCGATGTGAGTTTTCTTGAGCACTTCTGTACCAGAAGTTCACGGACCGAGTTACTTCTTTTAGAATCCAGAATTGTGTTCCATTGAAAGGAAATCTACAACTTCTTTGAGGAGTTCTGTAACATTCTTTTCTGAAATTAGGCATTAACTCACATCACTCAAAAAGTTGAGCAAAATTCATAATCAAGCAAATTTCCAATTTTACACAAAAACAATTAATTGCTTTTCAAACGCTCAGGGGAATGCAGGACAAATAACTCTTCATGCTTATGATGTACATCTTTTGCCTTCTTCTCCCTTGAATGAAATTAACTCTGGGGCAAAACTCGCAAGTTTTCAGAAGTGAAGGAAAAGCTTCCGTGAGCGTCCAAACTAAAGAAAAAAGGCGAAGTTTTCGTCTTTTTTCAAGGCGACAATCCATCATTATTTTTTACTCAGGACCGCTTCGAGAACTTGAACTGATAAATTGGGCAAAGTCTAAACTTGCGAAACTACAACACTTGAAAGCTACGATTTTGTAAAAAACGGAAAACTTAAACTTACTGTTTTAATTGCAATTTAATTACTGTGCGTAAGAATTTTACCTTCTGTGGTTTTAATTACTCTGTACTTGCAGTGCGCCAGAAATTTGAAATTTTAATGAATGACACGGTAATTATTGTTCGTAAGAAACATCAAATGGGTTTTAATTACGCACTAGTTAAGGCACTCCAGAAACCAGAAATTTATTTCGAATCAAACTGTATTCATGGTAAGTCAAAACCCTAAAATTTATTTTTAATTAGTCTTTCATTTCGGTACCTTACGTGCCTACGTATACTTGTAATTGCACTGTAATTCTGGCACGTCGGAGTCCTTAATTTACTTTAAATTTCGTAGTAATTACAGTGAGTCAGAAACCAAACCTTCACCACGATTCCAATAAAACTGCGATACGTCAGTCACCTAAGTTAGTTGGTTTATTGCAATGCATCCACATGGCTTTGATCTTTGTGTACATTAACTTTTGATAAATTCAAATTTATGGGTGAGTATGGAGCGGCCAGAGTATTCTCCATCATGGGTGAGTATGGAGCGGCCAGAGTACTCTCCATTATGGGTGAGTATGGAGCGGCCAGAGTACTCTCCATTATGGGTGAGTATGGAGCGGCCAGAGTACTCTCCACTGACGCCATCGTAACGATACTCTGCAGGACGTTAAGGAACCGCCTGAGGGTCCGAATTATCTTTGAAAGTAATTTTAAAAGTATCAAGTTATATCGCGTGAAAAATAATTAGGTCTTCAATATTCAAGTCACTACAATGAAAAGGGATTAGACAATTGGCTTTATAATTATCAAGATACTTCTTGTCAGAAACAATTAAAATTTCGATTATTAAATTATTTCGTAGAATAAATTTGACCGTCAATTACCAAGCTAAGCTGCAGAAGATGAAATTCATACGACAAACTGCAACAACGTTTTATGTTAGGAATCAGGTTCATCATAAACGGTACATCATCCGGTACACACATAATGGAAAGTACTCTGGCTGCAAGATTTTAAATTTCATACTTCGTGGTATCATACGTATAAATGGAACGAACACAACGTTCACCATTCACGTACAATGCATCCATTGATTTTGATTATTCACAAAATTATGTATCTATGCTACAGTACAGTAGTTTAACTCCGCCTCATTCCCTGAGCTTTCGTCCTTCTCATTTAGAGTTCAATTAGCACACGTCAGCGCATTCTCATCACCAACTCCTACAGCTATAATCGGTGCCCACAGCGTAACATCGTGAGATTATTCACTCCTAGAATTAGTGGATTCATGTTTCGTGGCCACCTTGCGTATGTACATTACACGCAATAAATTTAGTACTTTAGTACACGCAGTAGGCCACTCCTTCGCTGACGACTTAAAAGGGTGCCTTACAGAAACTTTTACAGACTTGGGAGGCAGAATAGAAATGTGGAAGTTTGGTAGGTAACATCGAAACATAATTTTCTGAAATGAATTGCATTTGAAGGCAAAAATGGAGTTTTTGAGAGAAATAACAAACGTGAGAGTCTAAAAAAGTCCTCGTAAACAAGTTTTTATGTATATTTTCATATATTTCACACGGCGGTTCAAAAGAGGGGTGGTTACACCCTTATAGCCAGTTAGTGTAGCGTTACAGCACTGTAGCCAGTTTGTATAGCGTTGCAGTGATGTAGACGACATAATGTTACAGTACTGCATATTGTGTACAGGGTGTTTAAGTCCTGTAAATAATTTACGTAGTGTTACAGTACTGTGGACAATTCACGTAGTGTTACAGTACTGTAGGCAATTCACGTAGTGTTACAGTACTGTAGTCGAGTGGGAACGGCGGTTAAATCATCTATAATGGGAATAATAATACAATGTTGCAGGCACATTAGCGTGCGATGATCCCATTAAATTCAACCATCTCCTCCATGAATTAACTTAACAAACGGCAAGGGAGCAATTGATCATTCACGACGGACGATTTTGAAGTTCTCTCGAGCTGCTTATACATTATTTCATGTCAGACGCTCCCGTTTTATCTGCCAGTAACAAATAGCGGATCCAGGGAAGAGCAGAAGCTCGTTAGTCCTTTAGCTCTCTACTTAACCCCAAACTTGGCTTAGACCGAAACAATTGCCTCAGTTTGGTCTCTTTTCTCGGTCATAAAGTAGTGTAATGGGACAACTTTTTGCTGGATGTCAGCCTCCAAGACGGGTGTTATCTTCTGGACCTCTCCGCTGCTTGCCAAGAGGGCCGACTTTTAGTCTTAAATGTTTTTTATGTTGGTCGGACTTTTGGGAACATTCAAGGGCTCTTCTGATACTCTCTTAATATTCTCGAAACGCTACAAGAATTTCACAAGTAGCTGCCTAGGGGCTCCACTTTTTATTTACTTGTCGTGTTGGTAAACTTTGTTTTAAGCTTTCCGGAGTCTTCTGGTGCCTAAAATTTATGCGTTAGTTTGAAAAAAATTCAGGTTCAGTTGGTCGTCTGCTAAGATTGCAGTTGAGCGCAGTTTACGTGCAGGCACTCCGAATCTTTTCTCAAGCTCTCTCGACGTTAAAATGCAAATTTAAAAACTCATGCACATCTTCGGTGCGTAAGAGTTTGAAATACGATTTACAAGTGAACGTAAACGCTGCCAACTAGCGTCCATGTCTTCACTAACTACGCTACAGCCCTCTCTGATTCAATATTTAATTTTAGCTTCTCGACATTTGAAACTAGGAAATTGGATCGAGTTTGTAGCACTCACAGCAAGTGATTATTAGAGTGACAACAATCTCTGTTATTTTCTTACGCTTAAAGTTGCATGGATATAATTCATGGATTTGCAACGTTTGCTGCAAGTGATTGCTAGAGTGAAGCTCTATTGTTCTTCAAGCATAAAAATTGGTGAATAATATCTCGAGCTGTCCATTCGTGAAGCTTGCTCAGTCCTCTGTTGCATTTAATTTCCACGCTGCAGGAATATAAGTAATAACTGTGAAGGAATTTTGTATTTTAAGTTAAATTTCCTAAATACCTGGAAAACATCTGCTTCGGTCAGACTATTTTTACATCTAAAACAAATTCCTCAATAAAGTTATATCCTTTGAAAAACTTTTAATTACTGCATTCATTCCAAAAATAAATAAATAAAAAGTTACCAATAATATTGTGAAATATTTCCTCCATTACATAGTATTATTTATTAACTTCTGAATGATTTTTGTCGCTCTTCTGAATTGCTTTTAAGCCATTGAACTCCATTCTAACACAAAATATTGGATCGTCCAAACGTTTTTAAAATGATTTTTCGCACGGCATGCGTCGCATCACAGTTAGTTTCCCTCCTTGAATATACTCACAATTGTATGAGACTTAAATCCGCATCCAAAGAAGATCAAAACTTAATCCTCGAAGAGCGTACCTGACTCTCAAGCATGCGAGTTATCAAGGGGATTTTGCCCAAGGCGTTAAAATTATCGACAGATTTCGAGCTCTTATAAGTTTTCGAGGATTTCTGTAAGCACGCACAAGCCGTTGAATATTTCGGAAGGCATGTTGTCTGCAGTGAGATGGTTAGACTCAGTTAGATAGTCAGGGCCCGGCTGTAAGGCCATGCAATTTTTTGTAGGTAAGTAACGACACTAAGGCTAGTGAGAAAATATATGGAACTGAACTTATGGTTTGTGAAAGATTATGATGACGTGGTTACTTCATTTGAATTTTCCTTCTCCTAGTAATAATATTTGACTTTATCATGTTCGGTTACTCAGTTTTTTCACCTTTCGTTCTCGTAGTAATGGTATTTGACTTTACATACATTGCTGTTTCTGTTACTTACAGAAATCGTTCAGGCGACAGTCAACACATGACGAACTGATTTTTTAGCAATTCTTGATTGCTAGTAAAAAATCTTAGTTTCAGGTACAAGACGATGCCTAAGATTTCCAGTACTTCCAAGACTTGAGTGCTGATTTCAATCCTCCACATGTCAATATATTACATTGATAAAGAATTCAAGGCGTTGAGTTGGATTAACAAATTTAGTTTTGATTTATATATTAAATAAATTTCATTCGAAGTGAGCAATAATTGATCATACAAATAAACCGGAGCAAAATAACTAGATGCTGTTAGACGTTATTAAAAGTTATGCGTCGTAGGAGATGATGTACTTGTTTTTCAGGCGCGTTTGTCCATCATTGTAATGTTCTGGAATAAACTTGTAAAATTTCTCCCTCAAAAAATGCTCGTCCTGTGCCAAAGTAGAGAGCTGCAGCGAAGGCCAACAATTTAATTACTAATCTTGAGCACTCGAACTTCAATCGCTCTTCATTGGTTTAGAGTTGGGACTAAGGTTCTTCGTGCATTTTAAAGTATACTTATTCAGCTATTTTTTACTTTTTAGAAACGTTCTTGATGCCTAGCACGCGCACATCTTCACCAACGGACAAGTCCCAATGAAGTTTTTTTTCATTTGGTAGTAGAATTGAAAACAAGGACAATATTGTAGCCTAAGTTAAGACAGGGCAAGCGGGGGCAAAAGGCACCACCGGATACACTGTGATGGCGCAACGGTTCGCTTTCCGTACGTGATTTTGATGCTACTTTTACATCTCTGCGCTCAAAAGTTGTTCGTACACGAGCGAATATAGTTCGTACACGAGCGAAAGTAGTTTGTACACGAGCGAAAGTAGTTTGTACACGAGCGAAAGCAGTGTGATCTAAAAAGTAGGATTACAGTCATTGTCAGAAGCCAAACGGTGCACAGTCACAATGCCCTCGTGTCCGTCCCCTACAGTTTTGGCTCGCCCTACTCTACGCAATACCGTGACTGAAATTCGGTTGAGGTACTTAGTTGCGACACTTAATATTAAAACTCATTTTTCCGACATTTTCTTAACATTCATCGACGCCTTCTAAATGACATATACTACGAACAAATGCATCAATATTCTTCTTTCAAATCCCATCCCATGGTCCATCCTCCTAAAAGATTTTAACTTGCGAATGAATTCTGAAACAAATTTAGAAGAGATTTGAGCAGGAATATCGAAGGAGGTATTTTAAATAATCCTTCCTATTCAGCCGTCCATCCTGGCAAAGAGCGCAGGTGATCCCCTTTTACGTTAGTGATCTCTTGAACCTTTGCAGGCGTTGAAGGGTTCCGAACACTGAACACCGATGAAGGGCACTAAACACTGTGAACACCAATGAAGGACATTGAACACAGAACTCCAATGAAGGGCACTGAACACTGATGCATCGTAGCCGTAAGTAACACATAGCTGAACACACTGAACACTGAACACAATGAACACTGAATACTGAACGCACTGAACACTGAACACACTAAACTGAACACACTGAACACGGATAGAGGGCGCACCGATTATAGTCTCAAAACGCACGCTCATTCTGGAATCGAACTTAATCGACTTACTATACCGAAAAAAATTCACTGAGCCAATGCTTGCAATGCTCATGCGCTGGAGCGGCCGCAATTATGTACATTATTTGCCTCGAAACAGATTTTTTACATTTGTGTGTGGCATGTTATTTTTCGATGCATTGGTTCTCAGAAATTAGTTTAATTTAATTTTCATGAACTTCATGATGGTTGGAAACACAGCTAGAGCGCTTTTGATTAGCGTAAATGAAATCAATCACTGATCCCAACTGGTAATTTTGGGGAAAAGCAGCACCAAGATTCAAATTGAATTTAAACGCAATATTTGAATTCTGATATTTTAATCCTAATATTTGGATCACAAAATTTTGATCATGTGCAATAAAACTTGGATCAATAAAATTTGACCGTGAAATTTTGATCGTGGTCTTTCCATGGTGATATTTAAATCGTGAAATTTTAACCGTGGTATTTTACCAGGGATATTTTACCAGGGATTAACAGGGATGTACTTGAACAACTATCAGGGAACAAAACTTCCATGAAACCAAAATGTTACGATTAGAGCATCACGATCAAAATATCATAGTGAAACTACCTTTATGATATTTTGATCGTGATGCTCTAATCGTAACATTTTGATTTGATGGAAGTTTTGTTCCCTGATAGTTGTTCAAGTTAGGCTTTACGCGAAGAAACACACATAGGGTTAATGTGACCTATGCTGTGGGCTGCAACCAAAAGCTAATAAATTGGTCTACAAACAAAGTTTGAAACTTAATTCACTTCTAAACTCTTCGGCCGGAAAACTTAAAGAATAAACAGGGTAAGTTCAAAACGACTGGACTCAACGGTAAATTCTACGCAGCGAATTTCATTTCAACACCGCAGCATCGAAATCATAACCAGCGAAATAATCATGGCTTGATTTATACGACGTGCATTTTTTATACAATTTAGTCGTGTTTTTTAGTTTCCTAATGAGTCGCAAATATTTCAATCTTTTATTGTGTTCTTTTTCATCAACTCAAATTTGAATTTGTACCAATAAACCATGAAATTATTTCATCTGAACCATTCCTTTTTGCTGTGTGCATACGGCCGAATTTTTGAGTGGTAGTTCGTAACAAAATATTGAAATTTATTACAGTTCAAACGAGCATATGTATCAATGCTTTAATACACATTCGTACACGTACCAGGATGCTTAAACACTTTCCGAGTAAAATGTGTGTCAAAGTTATGAAACCATTTCACCAACACCATGTTTACAGCAATACCATCACATTGTGTTCCTGCTTGCGATATGAGACTGCAGATTAAAAAGTTAAAACAATCACATTTCTACGCGTGTTCCATGAAACTTCTCAACAACACACGCACTCGTAACTATTTTAATATACCGTTTTCCATAAAGTACTCTCGAGCACCTGGAAACTATATCCCGGACACTTGCGTTCACGAGTTTGCTACCCGTACGTTGGCGACACAATGTTGGTTTGTCTAACCGATGCCAGGCACAGCTCCTAATGAAGCTCGCTGCATAATTCCAGCCAAATTATCCGCTAAGTCTCGCCACCTGAGCAAATTTACAGCGTTTGAACATACTGCTACACATCCACACTCCTGCTGTCTGATTCACAGCACGCGTTTACTTCATATTTGTATTTATTTCGACGATGTACGACTTGGCTGCTCACCAGTCGACGCCTTGCGCCTTGGTCTCATTGTTAACATTTGAAATTTTCTGTCTTCAGTCACGCTCATTGCAGGAATTAGGTATTCATGATACCATCATTTACGTGGAAAGTTTTTTTTATACATATCATGTGAACGCTTTCGAAGCGAAATGATTGAATCCCTTGCTTAATTGCAATGAATGAATTGAAACACGAAAAACTGGGCATGAACATTTCTTTGTTCCTATGCCCTCGCTGCATGCCATACCCTCACTTTAGGGGAAAAATGCGCGCTAGGTTGCACTTCGATTTCAATTAATTTATTCGACAAATTAAAACGCTGGTTGTCTCGAATTTCTGTCGTTTGATGAGGACTTTTCACAGGCTTTGCGGTGCATGATTAGTTCTTTTGCGGCAGGCTTCGTGTGACCGCACCAAGCTCGTTGTACCGTCAAATAAAGCTGTTTTGTAATTTGTTTCTGGCGTATCACGTAATGGGAGCTTCCACTGCCACGATGGGACATGTATGAAAACAATGAAGTAACAGTCTCACTCGATCAACTTTACGTGAATGAAACGACGGAAAAGTTTCCGAAAAGTGAACTTGACGCGAAAATAAAAGTAAGAATTTGAAGGTACATCCTTACGCTCAGGGGCACGCTCGTGATATGTAGGGTTCAGTTTGTCTTTTTTTTAATATGAAGAAAACTTTTTTAACTTTTCTTTGAAAACTACGTTACATAACTCCCCAGTTGTGCAAGAGATATTCTAAATATGGTTTACGTCCTAAAAAAGTCCTGGTTGTGAGTTGAAATGTCATGTGAAAGTCGTAGAACATCAGACAAAGAAGTGAAAAATTTTTGGTTCTTCAGTCAAACTGAAATTTTTTTCTCAAGTCATGATTAGTGCGTGGAATATGTGGCCGATAAAATCTTTTGGTAAAAGTACTCAAAACTTGATGTAGCTTTATTGATAGGTGATTACATTTATTTGATCGTGTTATTCAAGAATTACTACGACTTAACATTAACAAAACACCCACTCTCATTTTCACTGACATATATATAATATCCAATGACCAAATGAATTGAAAAAGTAGAGTTCAGACTCGCCCCCTTTATTGAGAGCACCATCGATGAGGCTTAGCCGATATCTTTCAGACCTTTTTATGCGCTGGCACACTCCCAGTCACGCAGGTGATCAGTGTGGCTAATGGACAGAATGTGTCACAAAAATATTTACCTATCTTTAGGATATAAATATTTCGCCAAATAGGAAGTCAATTTTAGCCGAAACGGCTACAATGATTGTTCATTTATTTGACAATTGAGTTGAATTTTTCTTAGCAAAATTAATAAGCCCTGCCCAAAAAGTCCTTACTCTGCTCAGAAAATAATTTACATCTCTTTACCGTACATTGGTTATAACGATCAGAATCAGAACACGTAGGCATCAGTCGTAGAGCTAACACATCTATAAAAACTTTGTCATTGAAACCCTTGAATTCGTTGCGAAAATTTCTATCACCTTTTCAGCCCAAACAACTTTTAGATAAAACATCCAACAAACAACGTAAACGCAATAGATCTCAGAATTCTGGAATCCTGCAACATACACAAAAATAGACGTTGAATTCAGACCTGAACTTAGTCTTCATCTTGCTCGAACCTTGAGGTCATAATGGTTCGAATATTTTTGTTACTCTCAGGTTCACCATGTTGGAACTTTGGAACTCTTTTATATTGCCTTGATTTTTGTTTTCTTACTTTGGAAACATGTTTCTCACAACCACAAATTGTGAGGTAATTTCCATAACATGTTTTTACATTTTTCAGATGATGGTTCGCTAAGAATATTTTTTACGAAACCGTACTGTCTACGGGACAAACACATGGTTTTACATCAACGTTTGCACTCTTTTATGTGACGACTAAACTCTGACAGCAGATGTGGACGCGCCGAAGCGCCATTTCGAATCGCCGTCGCTTCAATTCGCTGGTCGACTTACTGGAATTTATTTAGCACAGGATTTTTTACAGAGCCGTTCGTAATTATTCATTTGTTCTCAGAGCGACGCAGGCATTTTGTGTCTTTGTCTGCGTCGTATTGCCTGAGCCTCAATTATTGAGAGACCAACCTCCTGATGTCAATGATCATCGATTGTACACGACACTTACAATTTTTTTACATAAGTCGTACCCGACACTCGCAATGTTTGACACGAGTCGTGCATGACATTCGCAATTTTTTACATGAGTCGCGTACGACATTCGCAATTTTTTACATGATTCGTACACTAAACGCACAATTTTTTTACATGAGTCGTACACGACACGCACAATTGTTTTCACATGTCATATACTAAACTCACAATTAATTTTTTGCTAGTCGCATACGACGCGCGTAATTATTTTCACATGAGTCGTATACGACGTACGCAATTTTTTCATAGAAGTTACAGCTTATGTCGCTCAAACTACTGCCTGAAAAAATCGAACTGTAATTTTGAACGGGAAAATATAAATACGCTGAGCTTCAGTCGACACTTGCTTGCAAGCATGATACTCGTAGTCTGCTTGCATTTTCAATGGTGAGAATTGAGAAATGCTGAGATTCAGACTGTGCTTGCTCGCAAGCTTGACACTGTGCTTGCAACGTCAATGTTTAGAAATGATAAATGGAGAGACCAGCGTCTTCGTGGAGCCTTTCTAACTCATTCCTAGCTTCCGCTGCGCTATCGTTTGAACTTGACCGAAAGCCACTTATTTTCACACAAATACGGCCAATATCCCCAGATTATCGAGATTTATTTTCACACGAATACGGGCCAATATCCCCAAATCATCAAGATTTATTTTCACACAAATACGACCATTATCCCCAGTTATCAAGATTTATTTTCACACGAATGCGACCATTATCCCAAGATTATCAAGATTTATTTTCACACAAATACGGCCCATATCCCCAGATTATCAAGATTTATTTTCACACAAATACGGCCAATATCCCCAGATTATCAAGATTTATTTTCACACGAATACGACCAACATCCCCAGATTATCAAGATTTATTTTCACACGAATACGACCAATATCCCCAGATTATCAAGATGTATTTTCACACGTATACGGCCAATATTCCTAGATTATCAAGATGTATTTTCACACGAATACGGCCAATATTCCTAGATTAGAAAGAGTAATTTCAAGGCAGTGCGCCATCATTCTCACAAACCTCGCCATTATTTTCGAAGAGTGAACAGACCTGCCCAGCGAAATTAGATGCTTCCGCATACTGGGCTTGCTTTTGTTTCCCTGGTACTCATTTACGAACGAATTTTTTACGTAATTTCCAAGTTACGTACCATTAAACTTTCAAAGAACATTGGGTTTTCTGGTAACTATCTTTAAATTATTTTAGCTTGTGTGATATTTTGAGAGTACTTAATTAACCTGCCGTATCCTTTCAAGATTTTATCATGAAGTACAAGTTATTTTATAGCAAAATTGCCCCACTGTTTTTTTCTACGACTCGCTCGCGTAGTATACCGAAGAATGCAGTAAATTGACTTACTAAATTCGTACTAGACTGTATGGCAAAGTTTAACGTAATTTACCGTGGAAACTCTATGGTAGTTTGTTTTATGTAATAACTATATAAATTTTACGTATAATTTCCTAAACTAGCTCCATACGTTATACCAGCTGAACAAATATTGAAACTACAGGGTTTCTCAAAAAAATATGTACTGCCCTTTTAAGTGCTTATAAAATAGACCCCAATGAGCCTATTTATCATACTCGTTTTTTTATGCAGAAATTGATTCTGTATCACACCATTGTGAAAGTTTGCAAATAGAAAAAAGCTTTACACCCTGTATATTAGCTGAAAATATAGTACAAGTTTGTAGCCTAAGTTTTTGGGGTAAGGTTAATTTCGAATATATTTTAGTCTGTGGAATCCATTGGAATATCCTTGGTTTTTCGTCGATGAATCAACATGAAACTATTTTGCGCTACTAATCATTTAAAAATGTACTCTGTTCTTGAATTCTACTGAATTATTTCATATAATAGAAACGTTACACCTTAATTCATCATTGTACCATAATAACTTTTTTTTATGTAAACGTCGACTATAATTACATATCATGTCCGAACAAGTAGCCTCTAGATACACATTTATTTTCCTTCACTAGACAAGAATTTGAGCTGCAAAATAATTTTGCAGTTTTTTTTCGTATATAATTTTCTCATTTACGGAGAACACAACCGGTCAAAGTATTTTTCTCAATCGACGTTTTCACCTATTTGAAATTGGACCCATTCTCAGAATATTCCTCAATATAAAAATAAAAATTCGGACTGGCAAAGGTAGCGTTCAAATAGTCAAATTCAAATCGAATCGTTTAATCGAGTACGTACGACCCTCTTTCTTCAAAAAGAACGCTTCGACTACACCGGATGCCACTATTCGCCCGTCCGCACCTTCGCTTCTCAACGAACGATTTACTATTCTCAACGAACGATTTTCCATTCTCAGCGAACGACTTTCCATTCTCAACGAACGATATTCCATTCTCAACGAACGATTTTCCATTCTCAACGAACGATTTTCCATTTTCAAAGAATGATTTTATATTCTCAACGAACGATTAGCCATTCTCAACGAACAATTTTCCATTCTCAACGAACGATTTTCCATTTTCAACGAACGATTTTTCATTCTCAACGATCGATTTTCCATTCTTAATGAACGATTTTCTATTCACAACGAACCATTTTCCAGCGAAAGTTTTTTGCGTTGAATATATATCAGAGCAGAAACTGCAAACAGCATTTCCTGAGTCGACTTACACAGAGGAACCATGCCCTCCAATTTGGACCATGCTCTCTATTTTGAATCCTGCTCTTCATTTTGAACCCTGCCCTTCATTCTGAACCCTGTCCTTCATTTTGAACCCTGCCCTTTATTTTGAACCCTGCCATTCATTTTGAACCAAGCCTTCCATTTTGAACCATGCCTTCTATTTTAAACCATGCCCTTCATTTTGAATTCTGCCCTTCATTCTGAACCATGCCCTTCATTTTGAATTATACCTTCTATTTTGAATCCTGCTTTCATTTTGAACCATGACATTCATTTCGAACCATGCTCTCCATTTTGAACCATGCCTTCGATTTTGAACCATCCTCTCTATTTGAGCAGACGCCGCGTTCTTGGTCTTAAAACTGAGCTCTTCTGAAATTTGCCGAGCGTTTGAGAGGGTAAATTAGAAAGAAATTATGAGGTGAGTGTGTTCGAAAACTGGGGAAAAGTTATTGAATAAAAAGCTATCAGCATAATTTATCGGAGGCTAGCGTTCCAAAGCTTTTGCGTAGGATATGTGTTACGCAGACTGTGTTACACAGACTGTGTAACACAGATTCTGTATTACGCGGACTGTGTTACGCAAACTCTGGGTTAAGCCGATTTGATGTTACATTTAAAATGTTAACAGACTCAGAGTTACATACTCTGTATTCAAATTCAGTGTTACGAACTCAGTGTTGTGCAGACTTCGGGTTGTTACAAAAACTCAGTGTTACAAAGACTGTGTCACAGAAGGCGTAACAAACGCTCTGGGTTGGACAGGTTACACTTAGTACATAATTCCACCCCAGCGAGCATTTCAAGTTTTGCAGCTTATGCCTTTTGAGAAGACAAAGAGAAAATTATCGTTCTGTTGTAACGTAGGCTTGTAAGATATTTGTTATGCAGGCTTGTGTGGGATTTATGACGCGTGCTTGTGTGGGATTTATGACATGGGTTTGTTTGAGATTTATAACACAGGCTTGTGTGAGACTTATGACCCAGGTTTGAGCGAGATTTATGGAGCAAGCTTGTGTGAGATTTATGACAAAGGCTTGTGTGAGATTTATAACACAGGCTTTAGTAAGATTTATTACACTGGCTTGTGTGAGATTTATTACACTAGGTTATGTGTGATTTATGACACAGTCTTGTATGAGATTTATGACACAGGCTTCTGTGAGATTTATGACACAGTCTTGTATGAGATTTATGACACAGGCTTCTGTGAGATTTATGACACAGGCTTGTATGAGATTTATGACACAGGCTTCTGTGAGATTTATGACACAGGCTTGTGTGAGATTTATGACACAGGCTTGTATGAGATTTATGACACATGCTTGTATGAGATTTATGACACACTCTTGTATGAGATTTATGACACAGGTTTGTGTGAGATTTATGACACAGGCTTGTGTCAGATTTATAACACAGTCTTGTATGAGATTTATGACACAGGCTCCAGTGAGATTCAGTATGAAAGTTAACGCTGAAATGGTCTCAGAGAGGAAGAAAAAATATCATCATAAACCCATGTAAAAATCTCGTACACTGTGTGACTTTGAGCGCTTAGATGCAAAAATTTACACACGTGAAAATGGCCTCGAATGCAAAGACTGGTGAGAAAAATCAAACTGCTCCAAAAATGCAGTTTTTCGTAGCAATTTGCAGTGCAACTCGAATTGTTCGTCAAGAAAATGACACTTTGGCCCGGGTAGAGGAAAAAATGTTTCAATCCGAGGTCAGGCACTAGTTTGAAAAATGGTAATAAAGTACATGTGTTTCAACGTTAACGAACAAACTATGTTTTATATGTAAAGGCGTTACAGCCAATATGAAGGGGAAAACCCCAATAAATGCTTACTAAGTACAGGCGTAAGTAATGTAGCTCCAAGAATAGAACATCTTTATTTCGTTGAGTTTTCGTTTGCCATTGAATTTTACTTTATTCTGCTGGAGTGAATGTTTAATCATAATCCCCATTTTCGTTAGTAAAGTCTGTGCATGAAAATATCACGCTTCTAAATCGAACAAAGGCACGTGTAGACATGTTCGTACAAGCAATCGATCGCTCAAGTGCACACACTCACGTACGACACGACGACGTGAATCATTTGGCTATAGAATTCGGGTGTTTATTTCTAGCTCTGGCAACGCTCACTCAAAAGCCTACGCTATCGTATTAAGCATTTTTCGAATGACATGAGCTTCTGAATAATCCACTCCCGGTCCATTCTGCCAGCCTTTCAAAAACATTATAATTTGTCAGCGTTTTTTCTCGGGTTGC
>VOMN01025332.1:0-57719 GCA_014899125.1 Orchestia grillus
AGTCCTATACCGTATTCCACCCAAATCCTACGCCGTATTCTACCCAAATCCTATACCGTATTCTACCCAAGTCCTATGCCAAATCCCAAGGAGCTCTGCGCGGTAATCAGGCGCTGCAGACACAGGATGCTGCAGGTGCCGCCACAGTTTAAGTTTATAGCTAACAACATTAACGTATTTATTTTTATCTTAATTTTACGGGACTGGAAACAATATTTAATTGTAAAACTAAATAAATACTTTATGATCAGTCAGTTTTGCCCTGTAGCCTGTAACTTTGTTCATATCATCCCTTTTTAACAGATACTCAAACATTTCATCACCAACAAAATACCCGCTAACATTTAATAGGATTAAGTAAACAGGGCTTCAAGAAACTAGCGTCCCCATGTCGTCCAAAATGAGGGTGAATCTCGTGTGATGTCACTCTCCTGTATCACTGATACGGACTGCCTGCTCTGACTTAGCCTCGCTTACTCGTAGGAATACGACCTGAGAATCTGGAGCCGCGTATTTTCTCGTTTCTAATTCCCTCCGTGCGTCAATAAATGGCATCGCTAAAGAAATACGTACATAAACTTGGCTTATTATTTTACACAGGGTATGGATTCCAACATGTGAGAAGTTATCATGCACTTGGGCACCGATACCAGTTCTATTAATGAAAACGTACAATTCGCTGTAGAAACGGACTAGGAGAGAAAGTTAGCATTTTTGGAGTTAATGATCGAAAGGAATATAGACGGACCTCTCCATTTCTCTACCTGGTGTAAGCCAACGCACATGAGTGATGATTTGAGGTATGAAAGTGGCCATCCAGGTCGACATAAACGAGCTGTTGTTCAAAGCGTGATGAATAGAGCAAACGAGCTACGAATTGAAAACAAGCAAGAAGAAGAAAAATGAATAATGGTATAAAATTTAAAAACGCTACCTGAAACGTTTCACGGCCTCTGTAATGTCATCAATAGCCTCTAGAAGACCAGACCTCTAGGAACAGCCCCCTGTCGATATGTGGCTGCCCCCTACACTAGTATTGCTATAACGAAATGGTAGCTAAAATTCTGGAACCCTTCCAAATTTGATAAGACTGCAAACCTGCAAACACCCTCCAAGGATCCATGGGCACACTTACTGACAGGTTTCATGCGCCAGAAACCAAAGTCGCAGTGTACTATACTGACAGTATACACCGTAACCGCATTCATGTCGGAGAAACGAGAAAGTAGATCACAGAAAGAGTATATGAACTAACATTAGTGTTCGACTCGGACCAATGTAACAATGAACCCTCATTTTTCAACACATTGCCGAAATTGTTCAACACATTGATTTGCGCTGCTCAAACTTGTAGCAAGAAGCCTCTATGTACCGCCCTGACGGTTCCTCCACACCTTGCATACAAAATTCAATCCTGTCCCAAAAAGACCATTCAAGTTTTCAGAAATATATGACCCAAGCGTAAAATTTATTTTGGACGATCATACCTAAGCCTTTCTTTGAGGCTACTCCCACTCTGGGCTTTATAAGCAAATATTTTTGTATTATTCCCTGTGTAAAAAGGTCATTCAAGTATTGTGAATCCGTATTCTATCTTCCGTGGACGCCTAGACCTCTCCAAAATTCTGAAAGCTCGGCGGGAACTATATAAACTGGAGCGCTTAAGAATGCGCTTTGCCTGCTCAATTAGGGTTGCGAAAGCCTAGAAAATATATGCTATAGACCAGTAGAAGCTTCCTTATTAAATTCCTAGCACCTGGCTACTAATACAACTCTTAGAGGACTGATATTTCTCCCGCGAGCAGGCGACGGTCTCCAAGGAACCTTCTGGAATCGACGTGGTCATTCCAGAGCCCTACATCGACTTCAAGGAGCGGAGGAGGGTCATACAGTGAGCGCTGTACTCTCGTGAAGAACTTAACTTTCATTAATCTCATAAGTATGTAGATATAGCTGATTTTGCTCATCTCATATTCCTCATGGGTTGATTTAACTTAAATAAAATACGAAACTCGATGTGGAGTTCTGCTATTAAAATAATGTTTCTAAGCCCGTATGCTCGAATTGAACAGTTCGGAGTGTCAATAGTTCATAGTTACGTGTCCTGAGTAGTCTAGAGATTTTAATTTTATTCCAAAATTGCCGTCAGCGCGCACGAATCTTATAATTATATATATATATATTTTGCGTGTATCTACTTCAAATCAGTTACTAATTACAATAGGAGAACAATTTTTTCATTATATTTCGAGCCCATGTAATGATACATCATTCATTTCCACGCAGTGGTGTACATAAGGCACCGATATCAGTAAATGAACATATTCGTGTTTGTCTTTTCGTACCCACACGCATGACGATTTCCTAGCCAACGCCTCCGCAGGAACGTCTATACACAGGGCTTTATGTCGTATGGAAACGCAGGAACTGGTTTTTATGTCGTATGGAAATCGAAGAAAAAGAAACTAAACTCGGCAGCTAGAGACATATTTTCCCCTTCACAAGCGTATCACGGATACCGTCGCAGTCGACCTCTGCATTCTCTGCTCATTCAAGGAAATTTTAAAATTCTCCAGCTATAATTTCATAAAACGCTCTTCGTAAAGAGGAGCGAAAGCTTGAGTAATAAAACCATAAATCCAGCTGAAGAATTTTGAAATCCTTGAAATATTAATCCTGGATGTCGCCTATTTGCTCAAATAATACTCTACTGTTCATGGAATCACGATAAATTGTACAGCTCGGCTACACGTGGACGCTAATTTGAAGCAAGCAAATTTACGGCAGGGAAGAGGAAGTGCGGAGAAAGTAGCAAGTATTAAATATATATTCAAAATTTAAATGTACAAACAAAGAAGTGAAAACATTTCAAAATTTTCAAAAATGATATAAGAAACTGATCATTGCATAACCGACTCAGTGAGGTAACTACAAAGAAAACACTATACATAGCGTCATAAAGAAGAAATACATATGATACAAAAACTCCGATCACCTAACTTGCTTGCTTGTTTGTAACCGTGCACACTTTAGTGATAACCTAGGGCAGAGATTGAAAGCTAATCACTCATCACTCAGCAGTCAAGCAAGGGTTTCTCCATCGTATCATAGTTACGGTTCATTGGGACTAAAGTGAAGGAACTATTTTCTTTGGCTTAGGATAAATGTTAAGAAATAAAGAAGAACCATGAGAGCTCCAACGGGACTTGAAGACGGTGACCCAACGGGTTACCGGTGCACTTGTATACCATTAAGTGGGTTGCTTAATGTATACCGTTTAAGTGGGTTGCTTAATGTATACCATTAAGTGGGTTGCTTAATGTATACCGTTAAGTGGGTTGCTTAATGTATACCGTTAAGTGGGTTGCTTAATGTATACCGTTAAGTGGGTTGCTTAATGTATACCGTTAAGTGGGTTGCTTAATGTATACCGTTAAGTGGGTTGCTTAATGTATACCGTTAAGTGGGTTGCTTAATGTATACCGTTAAGTGGGTTGCTTAATGTATACCGTTAAGTGGGTTGCTTAATGTATACCGTTAAGTGGGTTGCTTAATGTATACCGTTAAGTGGGTTGCTTAATGTATACCGTTAAGTGGGTTGCTTAATGTATACCATTAAGACTCTGATGATGTGGGTTGCTTGCCTGTAGCTGAGCATGCTAGCTCGTGAATAGGAATAATCGAGCACTGGAGACAGGACTCAAAACAAGATAGCGGAAGCTGCCTCATGTAAACCAAATCGCATCGGGATTTTTTCTTGATATAAAAAGTAACCAGGTTAGGCTCAACAGTATTGTGGATACGAGACGATATATGAATCGAGCTTCAACGATGAGTCTCAAATATTTCCAGGTCCTCGTCCCATTCGGGTCGGAAATATTTGTTAAGCAACTACAGAGAAATGTGAGAAATGCAGAAAATAAAACAATAAATGAAAAAAAAATGTTGATAAGTTATACGTGCAATGAAGAACAGTTCCAACGTTGAAGCATATGTATTAGATGGAGAAATATTTCACTAAGTATTTTTATAACTAGAAAAATTGCCCAATAGGTTCCGGGGTGGTCTAGTAATTAAGGAAAACTCGAGCGCTGGAGGCGCAGGGCTGCGTTGACGCTGCCAGTGTACATGCAAGGCCCGTCTGAAATAAGTCTCACGTAAGTACTGACCTTCTTGTTCCTGCCAATATGCCGGGAAGGTCTCCAATTCTGAGCGAGAGCATCCAGCGGTGCCGGGGAGTGGCGACTGGCGGTGTGGGGCCAGGCGCATCGGTCAGGACGTGTCGGATCCACAGCGCAAGTTGCTCAGAATTCTACGATTGTTTCTACACGAGTTAAAAGTTCACTGATGGATTGATACATGAATCAAAACCAATATGTTGGAATAACTCGGAAGTTATTGTCAAATTGCGTTGGAAAGTGCATCATCATGTTTCAAACGGACTTAATTCACTTGCACGAACCCCCCTTTTTAACAATCATTTTAAAAACTCTTAGCTACCAGTCGTATTTTTGCGTCAAATTTGCTCGCAAGTTATACCAAATTATCCGTAATTACTCCAATAAGGGCTAATTAGATTAATAATAATTGGTGTTTATCAATTATTCACCTCACAGGAGACAAATTAGGTATGCTGTTACTACAATGACGTCTCCCCGCAAGTTCCTCCGAGATCAACAGGGCGGCAAACATTTTACATGAAGTATGTCACTACTGAAGGGCCATTTTGGGACCCACGATTCTGAGGTACTCTATTCGTATCTATGTATTATTTTAAATAATACGTAGATTCCTATCTCCATTATTTTGAAACAGCTGCTGTAGACATTTTGAGCCAAAGCAGTGTTATTAAACTTAAGTCAGAATAAATTGGAGGCTTCAAAATGTAACTTCAAAAAGTTGCCCACCTTATTCTTTCTAGATTCCTAATCGCTTCAATTACTACTAGTTCCCTTCAGTAACCCAACCATTACAACATTTGTACAGGACGTGAGTTTTACAGTTGTAAGAGAAGATGAAGAATCCAGTTTTTAACAGAAAAATTTACTTTATAACATGTATTGTAGGTTTCATGAGAAACCTCATCCGGATTATTTATGTTTTTGTCGCGCTTTCGACGATCTGCACTAAAGTCGTTTTCAAGATAGAAAAGCTTTTCAAAAGTCGGAGTTATGATGGGCTATGTGATCCATTGTCTATTTTCATCATTTTCGGTGTGGTAATTCAAGATAATTTCATAATAAAGAATTTATAATTGGTTTGTAAATGTCAGAAATGTTTTGATATCAGTTATAGCAGTTTAAATTTGTACGTTAGAAGCTGGATTCAAAAAATCTTTGTTTTGTCCATATGCATTTGGATAAAATTTTGACACTTTACCAGCTGATTGTGTACCTGTTTGTTGGACACGTTGAAAAGCTAGCGAATTTACTTGTTTCCTTTCTATCTTTGCTTTATGTTCATTTATTCTGATTTGGATATTTCTACCAGTTTCGCCAATATATATTTTTTCTCATTCATCTCATTACAATTCTTACACGACATTGGTTTATTTATGTTACATTCTCTTACTTTTTAGACGACAGATTTTTGAGCCGATAGTATTAGATGATTTCTTGACCAGTTATCTATCTATCTATCTATCTATACATATATAATACTGTAACTCTGGTCGTCTTGTTTGTTTGTTTGAAGTCGTGGAGTGTGCGCCGGCTTGCGGTACGGAAAGAAATTTAGGATACGGTCTTCACTGCCATTTATCTTGAGGTCTAGAAAGTTAATTGCTCTATTTTATTCTTCTTCATAGAGAAATTGGATGTCTTCACTGAATTCATTTAAGATTATTCGAAAAAATTTCAAAGAAGCTTAAGGGATAGCTGTAAGAATATCGTCCCCACACCTTTTCCCAATTACAATGGAATACGGAGAATGTTGAAAATTTTGTTTTTCATTATTCTGCATAGTTGCTTCAGTGATGGTAACTGACACACTACTCCCCATTAGGGAGCCTTGGATTCACTTATGTATTTTGTAATTTAATTAAAAATTGTAGATTTTAGACATCAGGCAACGAAGTCCATATTTCGCCTTGAGAAAGAAGAATATTGTTTTTCCAGTCTTGGTATCTTGTGAGTAATTTCTCTATGTTCATTTTGGCAAGTTATTGAGGCCCTTAAGTGAAGAGAGCTTTGACGTCAAACGAGACAAATGTATGTTCCGTTGGCATCTTGAAATTTTCAAGGCAAGTCTTCAATATTTATCTTTTCCTCAGTTTCTATTAAGCTTTTCCTGTTAGAGGACTGATAATTTTACACCAATGTTTTGACAGTTCATGAATAGAGGAGCCACGGAAAGATACGATGGGCCCAATCGGGTGTCCTTCGTGCAATTTGATCAGACCGCAGAACCTCGGGTTGCTGGCTCAATTTGAGTACAATCTTTAACAGAGCTCTTTTGAATGATCATGTTAATTGTGTTTCTGATAACTGGATTTTTAACAGTTGAATAAGTATCTCTACACATCAACAACTTTCCTAAACGGTACAATGACGATGTTTTAATACGCTGCTGAGGTGTTTAATTAAGTTTTAAAAAACTGGTCAATTCAATCTTCACCAGACATTCACCAATCAATATTTTCAACTCATTGAAGAATAGTATTCATATATCTACATTCAGAGCCTTGGACGTAACACCATAGCCCGTAAGCTAATTAAAAAATAGTTGAAAAGCCGTAGCAACTAAAGCAAGAGAGGTTTACGGTCGCGTCTGCAAGCGTTTATCGAAGAAGAATTCAACGTTTTTGGCTACGACCTAAATGTCGTTCCTAAATGTAACTTCAAACCAGCCAGAATATTAGAGGTGACCGTCTCTCCATTACCTCGAAGCAAAGTTCCAGCTCGCAGCATCTGTACTAAAAACCACAACATCTGGATGGTTCCACAGCATCTATAAGAAGTATAACACAGCACCTGCCTCCTTCCTTTGCCGAAAGCACCAGCCCAAATGAACGGTTGGGGGAATGTGGGAGAGATTTCTCACACAAACAAGGCGTGCAAAAGTATGAATAAAATTTGCAGCTGTTCTCAATTTTTGCACGTTCTTTTCGCGGATGGAATGGAACATCTGTTAGTTTTTCCTTTAATATAAACTAAGTCATCAGTTGCACAAAACGATGCAACAGACTCTATTACATTTAAATCAATCACTTCTCGATTCAAATTCACAGAATTCCAAATCAACATTAGAGAAACAAGCCAAATGGTCGAAACTTGACAGGTGAAACAGAAGAGGAATGAAATGGTTGGTACTCGTTCTAATCCATCGTATCCTATAGTGAATCTTTATGTGCTGAGCTCCTCGGAAGAATTTAAACGTATTTCACTGCTTTAAAATTCGAAGTATTATCAAAAGGAAAGTAGCCCTGAAGGTGTAGGAACTACGAAAGTCTGCAAGTTGGAGCCTTTAGAGCAGGACGATCGAGTTCTTCTATCTCGCGAAGGACTTTTCAAGAAAAATAACTTATGAGCTAGGATCACACTGCAAGCTTCTCAGAAATATTTTTATTTGTACTTACAAATCGTGATATCTCTGTTACATTTCACTTAACAGGCAAAGGAAATTCAAATTACATTTAAAATGTAACGTGAAAGCTACAAAGGCTTCTGATAAGCAGGATGTTGAGCAAACTCACAAGTATTTACGTTACTGCATCATAGATCATAAATGGAACTTACGTTAAAAGCCAAAACGGGAAATCAATATTCATTGAAGTTACATGCGCCATGTGATCGAGTTTCCAACGCTGATTAATGTTAACAGCTCAAAAATATTGAAAACATTTCAAATTCTTCAACAACAGTGAAATTCCTCTCTGAAATATTGATTGGAAAGTTAAGCATACAAACCTCTGTATACAATAATATGCAATCATTTTCACTCCTGTACAAGCCTGCATCCAGCTCAGAAGAATTAGTAGTTAAAAGGGATGCATACTCGTATGACACTACACTAAAATATCATAATAACCTACTCTCCCAGCAACGCTTGGTAAGACACTTTTCTAAACGAAAAACGTTTCAACTGATCCCACAATCAGCAAACTATTTACAGTGTTGAAAACCGTACACAGTGTATGTACAGCACTGGCCACCATCACCACCACGTACAAACCCATATTTACACAGAATAAACTAACGCATAGAAAACTAATACAATAGAGCAACTTATAAGAACAATGATTGTGTCAATTGTTACAGGTACACAGAAGTCATGTTGAAAAATCTCATTTCACATTTGCGAATTTTGTTTATTTTCTTACTAGAGAGTTTTCAACTTTGGGGAAAGGAGATTTCAAGAAGGAAATTTTCCCAATTTGTTTGTCCAGGAATTTGAAAAAATTATTACAGCAGTGAATTTTCAATCTGAAATAAATCTAGGGTGCATATAATTCTGGTCGGTGTGAATAAGACCAGAGCTTGAAATGCAATCACCCTGAGAGCGGAACTTACAATAACAAATGGGAAACTTGTCTGAAGCTGAATGAGAATTTTTTGTGCCGTCTGAACGCGTTCTAACGAGAAATTTTCAATATTATTGGACGGGATCTTTAGCTTCCGTAAAATAAGTGCATGGATCTAATGCTGGTGCAGTTACAGTATCTACTAGCAATGTATAAAACGATATCAAACGTTTGATTAGTCCTTTTATGAATGATTTAAGTCACGGTAGAACTCTTCAAATAAACCATGCACGGAAAGACAGCTGCAGATGAGCACACTCGCTCCCTTTGTCTTATGTTCAAATTTATTTTCCTGTGTGTATAATTTACCACGATTTTCTCACGAGTGTTAACGATAATTACTACGGGCAGGTAGTCTCGAGTTCACATTTGCGGAAAACTTTGCGCCGGCCACTCATCCGGACAACACGTAAATTGCGTCTAGAAATGAAGGAAATGAAGCGGGTGGTCACTGCCTGTGCCCTTCTTGCGACGGCCCTTCGTAGTAGCGCTGCCGCCGCGGCCGCTGCACGCCCCGGGCCCTCAGCGTGTTGATGGTCTCCTTGATGTCCATGATGAGGGGCACCGCCGGGTCCCCTGCCTTCAGCCCCAAGGACTCCGCCAGGGCCGCCTCCCCCGCTGGGTGCAGGAGATAAAATTGTGATTAGTGTCCTTTGCTGTGCGAGATGCTGCCTCATAATTGAATAAATCTGAGCAATGATGGAAGAATGTGTCATGCTAGAACTTATTTCCACTCTGAACGTTGGTTAAAGCTGTTCAAATGGGCTACATATACAACTTCGACATCGGTGGTGATAAAATTATGATTTCGATTAGTGTATCAGTTTCGAACAGAGCAGTGGAATTTAGTTTTACCAGATGAGGTGGTTCGGTTTGGATCTATGAAGTTTAATTATTCCCAAAAAATCAAGTAGTTCAGGCTTTGAAGTTGATGAAAAACTCTTATTCACACATCCATTGATATAAATTAATTTCTGTAGTGCACATAGTGATACACAATAGTGAATCTACAATCAGTCTCTACGAACGGCAGTGTGACCGAGGTATAAAGATCGCTCTTGTCGCAACTCAAGGATTCCAAACTTCTTTCGTAAAGGGCAAACTGAGTTTGCCGAAGCTACCTTTACTTAATCAATTAATTTCCTAATCAATTGAGATTGGTTTGATCTGAAATTCATATTAGAGTCAAAATATTTGCCTGGAAAGACAAATTGCGGTGAAGTAATAAATGTGAATATTGAATCTGTTACATGGTTGTGTATAGTGAGCCAATGACCTCGTGGAAGGGTAGTGCATTTTACTCATTGTTATCTTTGGTGGCACAGTTGGAAAACAACGAAAATGCCCTTAGAGCTCATGAAAGCAAAACACCATGATTGCTGCTTGCGAATTTGCACTGACTGGCTGTAAGTTGAAGGAGAAGAAAATAACAAGTTCTTTAAGTTGAGCCGTACTTAACCTATGAGTCCTGAACAGGTAAGCAGTTACATATTCAAAATTGATAAATCTCGTCGATTCTGTTTGTGTTAAACTAAAACTATCATACAGCATCGATGTATTGGTTGGGGTGTATCGGCCCAAGAAGGGTCCGAAAGCTCTCCAACTCAACATACGGGCAATTTTAGGACTGAGTCTCCAGCTCAACATACGGTCACATGGTGCTGTAGCACACGGGCAATTTTGGGACTGAGTCTCCAGCTCCTAATACGGTCACATGGGACTGTAGCACACGGGCAATTTTGGGACTGAAGTGTCCCCGTAGCAAGCAAAGGGTTAGACACCTGGTGTGGTGTGGGGAGGGGACGCTGGTCCCCGGGATGGTGGGGAGCTGTTGGTGGGGAGGTTGACGGGGGTGATGCAGCGGGCGCTGCCGGGACGACTGCCCGCCAGCCCCGCCTCGCCCCATGCAGACACGGGGGCACCTGAGGGGGACGGCACTTCGGTTACCCCGTCAATCCATTGCGGCCGAAACTTAAAAAACTGACCACTAAAATTTTCAAAATACGTTTTATATGTTGCATTTACTGTACATACAATATAAATTTAAGGACGTTTGAGACACGAAATATTAAACAGTAGCAAAACCTGCTCTTCAGCGCTCAAGGCATGAAAACCACAAATCTACGCAAAGTATGTACTCATGAAATCAAAAAATCTACATACCGGCTCTTAAGGGTGAATTCATAAAATTTCTTTCACAATAAAATTTACAAAGTTTTAGAAACTAATTGTGCGTGGGCAATTTGTACCAGAAACAAATTTGAAGGAAAAATTTTATTCTTGATTTGAGTGTTTTTGCATAACGAGTTGGGCAGCAGTCCTGGAGTACTGAATATATCAATTGAAAAATGAATTAGTTATAACCCATTTTATATTTTACTTCTAAGTCATTCCAACACAAAAATGTACAAGCACTGTATAATCAATCAAACTTCTACTTCCATTTTTGCCTTTCACCGGCGCCTTTATTTGCCATTATCACCATCAAGTATCCAGAAAAGTGGGTAAATAAAGTCAGCCCCACCATGAATAATGATAATGGTTGTCTGTACATTACATATTCTAAAGCGTACACATTTCGATGCAAGTTTAACAGTACAGCCCCGGTTGTAAAAATGAATACGCTATGAAATTTCATGTATTTAAATTTCAGGCATTCCTAGCGAGGCACTACTTGCAACGCGACGTGCGCTGCAAGTAGGCACTCCCGGCGCCACCCACGAGAGTACTCAATGTGAACGTTAGGTTTGCAGATGAAAACGTATAATTTTTGATACGACGTTTATATTTGCTACAAATGCATGAACGCACTTAGGAATAGGGAATTAATAACAAGAAAAATTAAGGAAAGACCAGGAAACCCGCTTCAATTAATTTTTTCTATTGAAGTTTTCACTAGTTTAACCGACGAGTTGAGGAATACATGTAGAGTAAAAGCGAGTTTACTCGCCCTGGCCGCGCAATGACTTCAATGAGTTTTGATACCACGTTTCGTCCCTCTGTACTAGCGCTTGCTCGACTGCCATTTCATTCACAACAAAATTACTTACAAATTATTCCAAAATGAGACCGATTCCCGCAACCTTTGCAAACAAATGAAAATTGATCACCTGTGGTGGGGCTGATGTAGTGGTCTAGAGGTTGTACCCGGGTGTGTTGAAGGAGGTCTGCGGCGGACTTTGGTCTGGGGACAGGGTAGGAGTCTGGAGACTTCCAAGGGGCACCGCCCCTTGAGGGGCGACCCAACTCTGGCGGCGCTGAAGGTGGGGCCGAGCCCCTGCAACAGGGCGTCACCTCTGAGTTACTGTACCAGACGTGCACAGGAGGCACCCTGACTTGCCCGAAAGGGGAAACTTGAAGGGGGATAGGAGAAACTCAAAGGGAAACTTATATTGAAGCTTAAAGAAAAACGTAAACGGACCATGGAAACTTAAATGGAGAAGATAAAAATTAAAAGCAAAGAGAGAAAAGGTAAATTAAGTGGAAACACAGAGGAAGAATCAAAATTTGAAGAGAAAAGGGAAAATTAAAAAGAAATTCAAAGGAAAACGGGAAACTTGGAGTGAAAAGGGAAACTTAGAGTGAAAAGGAAAATAATAAGAAAACTTAAAGGACAAATTGAAAGGGAAACGTGAAGGAGAGAGCTCAACTTGAAGGAGAAGAGAAAATTAAAGAGAAAAGGGAAATTTTAAGGGAAAAAGAAAACTTGAAGAGGAACTGAGAGTTGAAGACATACGTTGGGTGGACAGTTGCAGCGGCTGTGCGCAGCAGGCACCAAAACTCTGCCCAGACTCAGCCTCTCCAAACCGTTCCCATTTAATTAAAAAAACTTTGGAATCCACGAAATGGAAACAACAATTCATGTACTATCAAAGTTGTCGGGTTGACAGTTTCGGCAGCGATAATGATATATTTCATCAATACATGATATTTGTAGTTCATAAATTGTGGCTACTAGTCCGTACTATCTTCGACAGTTTCCTAATTGTTTCTGTATTGAATTAGACGTAAAAATCTATGTCGTTAGCATTTGCTTTATCGCTGGGCTTTGATTGACGTATCCCCAAAAGAACGATTCATGACTTTTGATAGGATGGATTAGCTGAAGGCCTTAAATTTATTTATCCATTATGCGGCTACTTGTTCCTGTGCGGTGAAATTAGGAGCTAAAGTTGACTGGACTTGAAAAATGAGATTTTGTGTACGTACATATTAAAATAAGCTTGTACGATAAGAGGCAAAAATTATCGAATGAAATAAGACACAACTGTCAATCACACAAATTGAGTTACGAACACAGCCAAAAAGAGGGCGTTTTTTGGTTTCAACTATACTGTTACGAAAGCAAAACATCGTAAAATATGAATAGCTATTAAATGATACGACTGACGCCCGTTAATATCTATTTTGTGGATATAAATACGGGACCCTGTAGACAATCAATTAGTTATATTAACCCAATACGAATAATTACGTTGAATTATACTAAACAAATGAGAGCAGACGGCACCACACAAAATAATACAATGGTACAAAATTATTAAAGACTCCAAGTTAGGATACTAAGTAGATTAAACGAAATGAATTCAAAGAAGCTGAATAAGAAATGATACCGATATTTATTTAATTATTTGTCTCGCCGATATGCATAAGTTTCTCAGCTAATAAATTGACTTTTTTTTTCTCGCAATTCAGATGGACTTTATCAGGATAAGGAATGCATCAATAATCACTAGACTCTCATTTATTGCCATCCGCCTCCAGGTCCCAGGACACTTAGGCTGGTCATGAAGTCACAGAAAAAGTATAGTGTGAAGAGTATTCGGTGCTAAGGGTAGAAAATAGGTCATTGACAATCAGCTTTTACGATAAATAACATTCGAATTATTTCAATTGGTGCATGAATGGTATAACAGAGACAAAGTCCATGAAAGAGAATTGAATACTTAAAACCATATAAAGATTTTGGTACACAGAAATAGAAAATTTCAAAGCCCCAGATATTCTCGATTAACTTGGGCTTACTATCACATCAATGACGGGTGGATGCAACATAATCGGAAGTTTTTCCAATTACAGCTGTTTTCAAAGTAGTAAAATTTGTTCGTATGTGCTAACATTTTATTGGATTAATGCAAGAATATACTCTTAAACCATGAAATGTTGTGAAAAATACGATAGTTCGACCTCGGAATGGGAAAAATATTTCAAGTAAATAAATTCACTAGAAAATACTTCAATTCATTAAAAAATATTGAGTCAGAAAATTTGCAATGAACTTTATTGATTGACTCGATACAGTGTATCATATTTACTTCGTACAAAATTTAAAGGTACTTCGCTCAGAAACTCTTTTCAGAAAACTTCCGATGCCGGACAGTGTGCAGTGACGGCGGTCTCAAAATGAGTGAAGTGAATCACGAATGTGTACAGAGGAACCTCGGTTTATGAATTTAATTCGTTTGTGAAGGAAGTTCGTGAAATGAAATACTCATCTGTTACAATTTCTCCTATAAAAAATAGCTGTAATGACGAATAATTTCCTTCCGGATTATCGGAATATCGCAAGCATCGAAAATTTATTCCCGTGTTCGTTTGAATTTATGATTTTCATGGATTTTAGAAAATTTAATTTATTTTCGTGTTACTCTTGTTTGTACTTCACCAGTTCCCGAAAGCAAGACTGAGACTGCCCATGAAAAAATAAATCCCTCGTCATGCTACTTTTTCCGGCGTGAAACATTCTCGCCAAATTTTCAGTACATATTGTACGCATGATATAGTGAATTAATTGATAGGCGAGTGACTTGCTCACGCAGGATTTTTAAGCATGATCAAAAATGTTTATGCGCTCTTACTCTGCGTACATCGTTGTGTTTAATTTTTGTCTCTACATTTCCATTCACAATTCTTACATTAACTTCCTCTTCATTGAACGAACATTAGGAAAAATGCGCAAACCACGCAATAAGCAGTACAAAAATGAACGACCAGTCGGAAACTGTAGTAAAAATCTGATGTAGAGATCTGCGGCATATCTCCCTAGTCAAAAAGTCTCCCCGCTCGTCCCTGCATTAGTTAATCCAATGCAGTACGTTTATTAATCGAATCATTTTTTCTTCTTGATAACAAGAATTCATCAAGCGTTTTATAGGTGATGGGAGCCGTTCGATAACCGAGGTTCCGCTGTCTGTGGCAGCAGCGGTCACAACCCACAAAGAGGCCGCACAGGTCGCAGGCGTGGCTGGAGATGGGAAACCGTGCAGCGACATGCAGTGGCCGTGCAGCAACACGTGCAAGTGTTCACTCGCGTCTACATGAGATGATGATTTTAGCAGACGCGAGGCTGAATGACGTTTCCATGCTTCAGAGACCGTCTTGCGATGGATGACATTAGCATGATTCGAGTGGCCGTGATACACGCGATGGTAAGAAAAGAATTTCACTCGTGGTGGACGATAAGTTGGAGCCGCTTACAGATTATCACCGCACTGCGTCGCAAAGTGAATTATAAACGCAGTTGCTGCAACGTTAACATTTATTTGCAACGAAGTTAGTGTTCGCCATAGTCGACGAAAACGTTCGACGGCAGACGATCAATATTACATTCTCTCGACAGGCTCGTATGTTTTTGTGAATTTAACGACACCGAAAAACTTTAAAATTTGAAAAAGTAACGACAAAGTTGTGCTATCAGTGTTTCACTCAGGGACTTGGTGCAGTTTCCATGCTCACAAAAACTGTTTTAGCGGACACCAGAAAGCTGTGTCCGGTGCCGAGTTGATATAGAAAGAACTATAGATTTTAGGCTCGACGTCAAGAACTACTGGCGATTCACCAAAAGAGCCCAACCAGGCTTGGGCTTTGGTAATCAGTTCGAAGAGGCGTTTTTGTTGCCCTAATATCATACCTTACAATATCCCCGAGTGATCAACAACTGCACCAATTTACTGAAAACATTTGAGATTTCTCACGAGCCCACGTGTGCTCACAACTTCTGCGACGCGTTTGAGGTTGTGGTTTCTTGTATTTTTCTAGCTACACTATGTGCAAATCCCGCCCTACTGAGCCGTCAGACAGTCGAATGTGAAACGAAATTTATTTTTTGCAAATCGAACCATGTAAATATCGCCAAGTACTCAAGTATTTCATATGTACTTAGATAACTCTATGGTACATGAAAGTTAGGTCCTCGGCCGCACCTCAACTCGGCAGCCGTTGGAGTAGGCGTTAGGTGGTCCTATTAACTGAACACTTCACTGAGGGCAGACACACCTCAGTTAACGCTACAGCAACGACGAGGGAAATTGAATCCTTTACGCCCTGAATTCATAGCTTGCACTACTACAAACCTTTTTCTTTCCTTAGCGATTACGTGTTCGAATTATCGCATCAAACTTTACCTGTGGTTTGCGCGTCACATTCGTCACATGATGGTGAAAAATGAATTCGAGTCAGTTACAGCAATTCAATAGTTAAATTTACGTGGAATTTGAGAGTCAGATCAGGGCGTAAAAGGTTTAGAAATGCTTTGTACAGAGTGTTGGAAAACGAGAGGTACACACTTTCACTGTAGGCAGGCAGGAACATGCACACTAAACAATTTTTCACTAATGCCTAATAATTCAAAACTCCTTAGTTTTCAAGGTACCGAGATGTAAAATTTAACTTTAATGCCCAGTTAATAACATTTTCGGTTTTGGGAAATGTCATTACCGTAAATGAAATGAATATCAGGGAAAAATGTTTAATCAAGCAAACTTTACAATAACTGTTTGAAAGTCTGGCCCTGCGCCAATACAGGTCTGGTATCTCTTTCAAATGAATTACTGGACACGATGCAAAAGTCCTAGTTCTTCTACGATGTTAAATGGTGAGACCACTATTCTTGCAAGAAAAATTCATGACAAACTCCACCGGTATCGCGTATATCAATGATTTTAAGTTGCCCAGAGAACGAAATCTAAAAGACTCAAGTGTGGAGATCTTGTAGGCCATGCCACTGGTCCATTATGCCCCATCCGCCTATTCGTAAAGACGTTGTTCAGATGTCGGCGAGTATTCCTGTCTTAATGGGCCGGAGCTTAGTCGTACGTCCTAAACGATTTATATTTAAAAACATGCGATATCCGGATAAACATCGGTTGGGAAACTCTCTTGATACAAACTAGCAGCACGCTTTGCATTGCCGTTCGAAGCAGCGCGAGCCATTGAGCCATAAGCATATCCGCAATTCCTTTATTTGACAAACGTTCCATAGTGTCAACACTATGTGGCATCGTAAGCAAACTAGTGTTGCCAGATTTGAAGGTGCAGTCTAATTTGGAACACAAGACGCGAAAACATTCGTGATCATTTTACAGACACGAAAATATGGCAAATTGGGCATCTAGGTTAAAGTATAAACCTCAGTGCCTTGAAAACTAAGTACTTTGAAATTTTTGGTTTTCTTGAAACATTGTGTATTTTGCGTGTGCCTGCCGACTGTCAAAGTTTGTGCCTCTCGTTTTTTGAACACCCTGTATAGATCATGAGATCGGGAGCGCTGCAGCGACGATGAAGTCTCTATGAAGGCTGCTCGTGCTGCCAGACTTTGAAAACACGCCAGAAAATTATCATCCACGTACTAGGGACGGCGAGACCTGTTGGTCCGATGAAGTTTTTTCTCGTTCTTTTGTTGCCACTTAGCGTAAAGTTGCGCATGCGGGCCAGTTTGGCCGAGACAAGCGACCTGTGGTGGAGCGATGCATGACTTACACACTGCGTCATGAGCTGGATAGCAGTGCGATAGTCAAGCCTCAACCTTCTTCCGCCATGCTCAGCAGTGTCTCGTTGGAATGCTTGAAGATGCTCCCAGAGTAATCAATCGTATTAGGGAAAGTTACATTCACACAGAGCATATCTGTTCCAGTTTGATGCGAGCGATCAAATAGAGTATGTCTAAATTTTTTTTTCCAGTTGGTTTCTCGCGATGACGTATACCCCAAGAAAGTTATCAATGAAGAAAAAAGAAATTTTCATTGCGCTCAGGGCATAATCATTGACATAAGCCAAAAAATTCACGTCAATTCTTAGGAAATATGAATACGTATCATTACTACGTTATTTTCGGGTATAAATAAGTCGAGCTAATTTAAAATTTGTTTCAAAGAATAAGTCGATTTTCTGAGCTCGAGTCAAATTTGGAATTTGCAATTCATTACGAAAGAAAAGTGGAATAATTCCCGAAATTAAACGTTTACAATCCTATGGGGCTTTTACACGATCAGTCAAAGTCTGAAGAGAGTCTAGGAAGGCAACCCCAATATATGCATCGAATGCTAACTTTGCTCTCAATTCTGGGGTCAGGTCGTCTTTGCTCTTACTTCAAGGGACAGTCCCTTGACATCCTACCTGATTCCAGAATTGAGACCAAAGTTAGCATTCGATGCCCGTATTTGGGTATCCTCCCACAACTCAAACATTGACTGATCATGTGAAGACCCTCTTAAGACACATGTCGCATGGCTGGAAAGTACTTGAGCGTTCTTTGGTTGAGGAAGGATCTCAGTTTGAGGATGTAGGAGTGAACTTCCAGTGAGAAAGCTGCACGTTTTTGCATCTAAAGTTGCATTCACTTCTTTTTTACGCTGACGAAAACTACTCATGATCATCTAAATTTCGGACTGGGCTAAGCAAGCAGTGCGTCACAAATAATCTAGTGATAACAGATACGCATACGTGTATAAGTTTACTTTGTATTACTATGCTTCGTGTCTTGTCAATTTGTAATGCAAATCTTGTAATTTTACTTCTTCATTTTTAAAAAATTCTCAGAATGAAAGCTTTCCGAAAAGTGTTTAAATTTATAGTGCTGATTGGTCCTACGAAATCTCAAGTGTAATAAGTTCCTCGGATAGAATTAGTCACCGGCTACTAAAAAGATGTGAGACTCCTGCGAGCACGAATAACAGCGGCAATTCTGCGTGGCATTGACCCTACAAGTGTCGTGATGTCTGTTTTAAATAACTCTTGCATCAACTGATCTCTTAGTGCCCCTGCAGCATGTGGACGATCTTCTCGACGTTTAACTTATCGTTCTAGATGGTCCCACAAATTTTCTATTGGGTTCATGTCTGGGGACTTAGCTGGCCCATCTAAGTACCTGACATATCCTGAATGACTGTCGTGCCAATTAATGACAGTACTAGCGTGATAAATAGGGCTACGATTTATCACGCCCGGAAGTTGTCATCCTCGAACGGAGCTCAAAAACAATAAGTGACTATTTTTTGGGGGGCAGGGAAGCTTATAAAACAAGAACCGATGTAAGAGTCCACGAATCTTTTACTCTCTATTGAAAATGTATATTGTATTGGTTCTTCTTTTTTATCACACGCGTTTGAATTAAACATAATGTCGTTTATACGTAGTAGAATATTAAAATATTTAAATTGTGTACGAAAATATCATCCAACGGAATCTATTATCGGGGTGCATTTCTTTATAAAGTACAAAAATAGAATTACTCTCACTTCGTCCTATAAATACGCTTGATAAAGACCAAAGAATACCTGTTCTCATCCTTATACAGATATATGATTTATGAATAATGACTGATTTTGTTTTTCGCGAAAATCGCAAGAAAAATACACTACTTGAAAATCAAAGTTGGAAAAGTTCAAGATATAGCGGAAAATACTAAACAGTCGAGACCTTATTTCAACAAGGGATGAAATGCCTAAACGTCCGTGAAATAACTGTAGAACTATCTATAAATTTTCAGTTTTATCGCACCTGCCAGAAGTGGAGGGACCGGGTCCAGGAAGCGGAGTGTCGTCCTCAACAGCCCTGTTGTCCCGGCCGCTCAGCGTGTCCACCCGGTCCGCCTTCTGTCCGCTGTCCAGTATGTTGAAGGCGTCAGCCAGCAGCTCGTGGAAACGTTTCCTAATCCTACGGTAACTTCCAGGACGACTTAGAAAGGCATTGTCGTCCGTGTCTGTGTCCGGGACCTGAATGGGCGGTATTTGAAGCAATAGAAAATTTAAAACATTTGAAAGATTCATTTACCACACGTAAATTATGTTTGATCTATGTATATCTACATGTATGTATCTTATCTATGGAGAGCACAAAGACTAGGATACCAAAGTAATAAAAGCATCAGCAACTGATGCATCTGAGCGAGAGTGAATTCTAGGTAAACCAGGAATATTAGAGTAATAAATACATAGCAGGGTTTACGACGAAATTACGAAGACAGACACAACAGAAATAATGATAACGATGGTTCTCGGAATATAAAAAAAGCCGCAAGATGGATAAAATCTTGAAACGCGACGGGAACACTCGAGTGTGTACGACGAGAAAGCCAAAGAATATAAAGGAAAATACCCTATCGCTACACCACCGACGACTCTCAATAAAATGTGCGAGAATTCTTTCATTTAATCATTAAAGTTTCCACCAAAAGAATCATAAAGAAGATTAGGTACAAAGATTTCTCGAATTAATACATGAAAATTTTCATAAAATTTGGCTGCTGCAACTTGACTCTAAAGTTCATAAATTGTATAAGAGAATAAGAATAAGCTTAGCATTTTGGAAACTAAATTACGCAAGCATAAATCAACAATTACCGAGGCAAGAAAGAGCCTGGCTGCAATGGCCTCTGACCATAAAATTTTACCTTCATTTTTTGTTTTATTTTTATATTTCATTTTCGATATCATTCTCATTAAATCGGGTTTCTTCGCTAAGCTTCCTCATACTATTTTGCATTCCACGCTTACACCATCATAATAGCTTACAGTGAACTAGACCTCAAGCACGAGCTACGTTTGACAAGTCGAAACATTTACCGACGGCGCTTCATCACTAGAGGCATCTCTCTGTTGTTTGGGTTGCGAGGGTCTGAGGATGCTGGGGGGCAGGTCTGCATAAGGCAGGTTGTGCATGGGGTCGGCCAGCCTGGGGAGGCGTGGAGGGGGCAAGTGACGATGAGAAGGCCCTCCTTGCCCAGGCTCGGTACTTCTGGAAGGCCACCCTGACTGTCCTGACCCATCTCCAAAGTCTCTCTGTTGCCTGGAGTGGCGAATTTGTGGTCGCAGAGCACTTGCTTCTTCTTCCTCTTCTTCTTCTTCTCCTCTGAGAGAGCCACCGCTGCTAGTGCTACTTTCTTCCTACAGGACAAAGGTGATGCCATCTTAATGAGGGAAAAACCCAAACCCAATTCATCAAACTCATAATAACAGTGCTTTGCTACGTTATGCAATAGTACTATGAATTTTGATGAAGTCGTTTAATACTTGCACTTTAGGATTATTGCTCAGAAATTTTGTAGCTTAATTTTTACTTCATTAAGGTCTACCAAAAAAAAACGTTTAGACAATCACAAGGAGCGCGTATGTGTTCTCACACACTGATATTTTGTGATGAAATCAGTATCGCTATTGTATGTAATGACTCCCCCTATCATCACGTGTCATTCGAAATAATTCATGGGACTCATTTCTGAAACGAGATTGGTTCTTCGAAAGTAAATGAATTATTGAGGTTTTGTCCTTGGCTCAACTGCTTCGTTACAGCGTAAAATGCGGAACATTCCGCAAAACGGGCCTGCAGTTAAAACAACCTTTCTAATATTGAAGTTGTGAAAGCCGTGGTCAAGATTTCTCACCTGAGCATCCATTGTAGGGGCAGAAGTCCGACCACTTGTGGATGCTCCGACGTCCTCTCCAAATGTTCTGGCAGACCTCCGTCCTTCGGCGTCCGGAGTTCCCTCCTGATGTACCAGCGGGTGCACAGTTTAGAAGAAAAATAAATACACGCTTAAAATACTACTTGCGCGACCCGTCATTAATTGACAAGAATACCTATATTAAACCATAATATGAATGGTATTTTCCCAGCTGAGACGGACGTAACCTCCCTTTCCTAAAGTCTGGCGGGCACTGAGCGAGACATCAAACCTACGCACAAATTTAATTATACACAACAGGTTTTCTTAGCATTAGATTACTACTAAATCAGTGATGTTAAGTATGATAGGCTACTCACCGATTTAGACGATCGCTTTTTCCAGTAGAAGTAGTAAGTTGAAGTGAGAATCACGA
Source organism: Orchestia grillus (assembly GCA_014899125.1). Lineage (NCBI taxonomy): Eukaryota > Metazoa > Arthropoda > Malacostraca > Amphipoda > Talitridae > Orchestia > Orchestia grillus. The sequence goes on from VOMN01025332.1 coordinate 21,616, forward strand.
TTACGAGAAGGAGCAGCACGGCAACCACCAGTACGTACCATATCCAGACGTTCGATTCCAACCACGTCAGACGACTCGTCCCTTCATTACTTCGCAGGTATTCTGCAGAAAAAACAATGTTTTTAAGACCTCTTTGTAAACATTTGGGTATATTTTAAATTTAACGTAGGTGTTTTGGAGAGTCAAATTCAGCATCTATGATTTTACGGCATAAATCTAGAATTTTATTTCATATTAACACAATCGATCGCCTTTTTAACTTTCGCTACACTTTCCAGATGATTCCAAGTACCTTCTGTAAGATGCACTTTGTATCCAATTGCATCGGACATTCGCTCATTGATGATGTTTCTCAACGATGCCACTGCTTCGTCAGCAGGAATGGGGGTAGACCCGTCATAAACGACGTAGATGAGATCAGTCTCGTTAGTTTCAACGTTGTGACTGATGTTGTGAATTTTTGCATTGATTGTCTCGATGTTACGGGCGAGAAATGCAGTCTCAAATTGAGCAACGTCAACTTTACGCATACTTCCTGATTCCTGACTTAGAGGAGAAGAATTGCTTTCATCCGCTTCCTGAAGTGAAGTCGCTCTCTGCTGGCGTCGATGTCTGGCTAGTACAGAGGGCTGTTCACTATCTCGTTGACCCATTGAAGCGATCTGATTTTTTAAGATATAACTTCTATAGCTGGTTTTTCCTAAGCCCCTGCCATGCGGCTTTCCTGAACTGAAAACTTCAGCGGATGGACTGGCAGAACTTGTCAAAAAAGTCTCCCGTCTAACGCGATTTCCAGATTGTGCATCGTCTCTTCTGGGAATATTCATATTCACAGGCTCCCCGAAATTTTTAATAAGTTCAGAGTCTTCATTGCGTCCATATCCGAAGGCAGAACGAAAAACTTCACTAAGGCCTGTTTCAATCTTATTCTCCTCTATATCGGCATCTCGCAGTTTCCCCTCTATTATCGTTCTCACCCAATACTCAGGATCGGGAGCAAGATTATTAATTCCCTTTTTTATGGCGTACTCTGGTGTTGAAGTGATAGCTGCTCCTGCGGATGAAGTAGTAGAGTTGAGTGGGACTGTTGCCAGTTCAATAGCAAATTCATCCGCGGTTGTGCTGTCCATTGTCGCCTCTTCTACTATAATAGGAAGGGTGGCAGAAGTAGACGACTTGATTATAGTTTCCTCAGTAATGATGGCTTCCTCCGTTGATACAGTTGTTGCAGGAGGACGACTCGTAAATTGTGTTGGGGTACGAGTAGTCAGTTGGGTCGTTGTAGTTGAGGCTGAAGTAGTCTTTATCGCAGGTGTAGTCGAAATAGCAGTAAACCAAGAAGAACTAGTTGACAAATCAGAAGATGTTGAAATATTACTCGTACTTTGTGAAGTACTAGAGAGAGTTTGAAATTCGATAGGAATTTCGGAATAAGGTATCGAGTACGCAGTAGTTTCAAATGTTGATGAAGCTGAAGATGACGAGGTAACCGAGGATGTGTTTGTTGTTGTTGTTGAATGCGGTGAAGAAACAGAGGAGTACGGCGTGGTCGGACTTCCGAAATCTGTTCCATTCGTAATTTCAGTTTCTTGGGTCGTACTTTCAGGAGTCTCAAATGCAGATGACGTAGAGATTGTTACCTCTCCGAAACCAGAGCCTTGCGTGGAAGTAGTAAATTCTTCCGTAGTAGTAAATTCACTCCCCACTGTAGTCGATGGAAATGAAACAGATTCGCTTACGTTCTCACTTAAAGCATGGGTAGTGCTTGTAGATAAATCTTGAACTGATTGCGTATACAACGCAGGTGTTGAATTCATGTATTGCGAAAATGAAATGTGAGAAGATAAATGTGAAGGAAAATCAGTCGTAACATTTGGAACTATAGTTCGATCAAACAAGTACTCAGTTGTGTAATCAGTGGAGTAACTAGTCCCCAATCCTTCGGTGCTAAATAAATCTGTAGCGTTGTAGACAGAAGATATACTTTGACTTGCAATTTCAGAGGTGGTTACCTGGGCAGATTGCTCTGTTGTGCCAGCAGTGGACAGGGTTTCGAATACAGCTTCTTGGTCTAGAGGAGGTAGTGGCACATTCGTTGAAGTGCTGTTTTCAGTGTCCGACGGCTTTAAACTTCCAACTACGATAGGGACAGACTCATTTAGCATTATAGTAGAATCCGTTTCAGTTTCTGTAAAGATACTGGGATTAGAGCTCATTATAACAGTGAGATCCGTAGTATTTTCTGTTCGCAAAGATGCATCTATTGATAAAAACTCGGTGTTTTCAGAAAAAGGTTCAGTAGTGCCTTTTGAATCAGAGTATGAGGGCGATAAAGAACTCAGAATATCTGTAATAGGTGTAGAAAATTCCGTGGTAGAAACACTTGAAGAAGTTGAAGGTATAAGAGTTGTCGGTTTTTTATTTGTTACGGGCTGAGAAGTGGAAGCTTCTTCACTTGTAGCATATGGTGAAGATGAAGTAGTTTCAGCTGTACTAGAGTGAATTTCACCGGAAGAAGTAGGTAGCAGTACCACTGTGGTGGACTCTGGATATCTTAAAGTCATCGTTGGTGAGGGAGCGATGACGATTGGAGCCGTCAGCTCGAAATCGAAACTAGATGTAGTTGACACATCGCTCGTAGGGTCAGTGACAGTTTTCGTCTCGATTAAGACAGATGTAACTGTACTTGTAACAAACATTGTTAATGTTTGGTATTGAACTTTGTTACCAGTAGCCAGCGTAGGAGACACAATCGGTTCTCCTTTCTGGTCTGACTCGAGTGCAGCTACATGCTGGGAACAGCTGGTGTACAGCTCTTTCCACGTCGTAGAAGGCTTGCTCGTGGATTTTACAGTGGCGGCAACGAGGGGTGTTCGTGTGGAGTATAATGTAGTAGCGTACTCAGTAGAAGTTTTATAGACAGTGGACACAATTGTGATCCGAGATGGAGAAGTAGCGGAAGAGAAGACGTATGGGGACTGCAGGTAAGCATTGGTTGGGAGTGGGATTGCTCTGATGGGCGAAGACTGCAGCTCGAGCCACGCAGTGTCCCGGCTCTGGTGGTGCCACTCCTCAGTAGACCCCTCTCCTGCACGACGACTAGAGATAATTTTGCGACTACTTTTTGGGGATAGATCTTATATCACGTATGTAATAGGAATTTTATTCCTCGGGATCAAGTGCGGTTTCTTAACTCCACATATTAGGAAAGAGTAGAGAACGCCCACCATTGATTTAGAACTTGACTTTTATATTATACTTGTATTATATTTATTACTGATATTGTGTTAAAGAATGGCAAATTGGAAAATTTGTTGAATTGAACACGTAAGCAAAGTTCTAACACAAAAACTATTATTTCTTCAATTTGTTTTGTAATAAAGAAGCAAGAAATTATGCTTTCAACATAAAAGCAAAATAAAAAATATTTTGTTACCTAGTGTTACACTAAAGCAAAAATATTTATATATTCGCAGCTATTGAACTTTCAATTGTAAAGATATAGACAAAATAATTTGGATATAATACTCCTTTCACGAGAGGTGGAAGGAATATCAAGAGGTTCGCAGAACGTGGGGGTCTGTTCCACCAAGCGGCTGATCGGTTTGTCCATGAAATCGAGGGATCAAAAACGAGAAGTTTTCGGGCTGTGAAAAATTGATAACCATTTTTTTGAACAGAAAGCCCTAAAACCCTATCATTTTTACTGACTCGTCTCTTGAAATTGCCTTTTCTCAGTAAGGGAAAAGGTTGAGGGATTGTATTTCATTATTTTGCAGAAAACGTTTCAGAGTTTCCCTCCAGCAACAAAATTCGGCGTCCCCACGCATGAGTTCTGAATAAAAAAGAAAAGAAACACATAGCTGACACTAAAATTCAATTCGAGCACCTAATGCTGCGTACAAAATTACCTCAACAAAAGAAAGAAAAAAAATTGTCCCGGTAATTAATGGCGTTATGTTGATGAAACAAGCGTTAAGACCTGAGATAATTAGCTTTCAACGCTGATTGGAAATTTATGAGATACTGAACTTTGCTGAGCAGGATGTTTAGTTTGGAGGACGACTGGATCCAAACTTGATGCTGACACGCAGCTCTGACCGCTGCGTGCGATAAGGCCTCTCACAAAATATAAAAGCTGTAGAGCCATGGAAGCTGCAACGCGACGTCATGAAGACTAAGTCCCGAAAGTGACAGAATTGAGAAACCTCCCCTAGACGACCTACTCTTCTGATTTGTAAACGAAAAATACCCAAGTAGGCACATTACAACAAACAAAAACGTTTGGTAACATTATTCGGTTCATTTCCATACCTGACCCGATGTACTGGAGAAAATCCTCCAACACGTAATTCCTCCACATTCTGTTAGGCTCCGTTGGGCCCCTGCGGTACCGAGGCAGGGGAGAAGAAGGTGGGTGGTCGAGTGTAACTCTCGGACGAATGTGCGACGCTGACACATTGTTGGCCGGGTTATATTTTATGAATGGTTGAGACTCCAAGTATGATAATGATGATGCACGGTAACGTGATGGGTAGGATGAGCTATTTACAAACTGAGAGTACGCGTGAGGAAACCTCCGTGATCTTCTGAGAATGTCGTTCTTTCTTGGCCTGGAGGACGGGACGGCTGCAACGCTTTCGAGGGCCCTGGGCACGACAGGCGTGGGCTCCACCGTCTTCTGCACGCCGCTCGGCTCGCTCAAACTCGAGTGCAGCAACGACGAAGCTCCTGGCAGACAAAAGTAAAAAAATGATCGATTAAAGAGTTCTGTACGAAATAATCTTCACGTAGCGATGGCAAATAATAATCGAGACAAGCTTTTGCGGGTTGCAAAAATACGAATAATCATGCCGACGTGAATACTGAGTGTGTACATCGCAGTACAAGGCATTGATCACGTGTTGATCGCATTTTCGACCTTCTAAATCAACTCGGGAACAATTATTTAGTAAATCTCATAACAGAGTTAATTTTTTATTGTGTCTCTCTTTGTACTTCATCCGTGTCTCGGAGCACTCCTTGTCTGCTATCGCAACGAGCTAGACTTCCAAATTGTGACATAAATCAGGAATTCAGATGTATAGAGTAACAAATTTTTAATTAGGAATGAGGAAGGTGAATTAGCCCCTCATTTTTAGATGCTAATTGAATCGCTGTAACTAAATGTGTGATAATGAATTCAATGGATGATGGGCATAGAATTTCAATCTACTATCATTGAGAAGCATGTAAATTAATCCAAGAAAAGCTGCTTATCCTGTTTGAAAAAGAGCTAAAATTTCACCAATAAAAGCAGCTGGTTTGGCATATTTTATATAGTTACATTGTTCATCTGTATGAGTGCTTCCACTCTCAGTGTTTAAAATAAAGGCTACGTTAAAATGATAAGGTTCACGTAAAAGTACTCTTGATGTCCTTCAATTTACCGTACCACCTGCTTTACCTTGTGTGTGGTAATCATATTGACTGCCGATGCAATTTCTGCCTAAATTTCCTAGCTAAAGAAGGATACAAGTTTTGCAATCAAACACTATCCCGCATATGCTGTCTATTTTATTGGTACATTTAGTTTACCAATTCTTTTTGGTGTCCACTAAACAACGATTAAGAGAAATTCAAGCGCTAAGCTCATCCAAGGAATCGAGAAAAAACTATGCCAAAGAACTTTTCTGCTTCTGAAATTGAAGATTTATGGTAAATAAAGTTTGATGGATTCAAAGATGGAACACAGCTGTGCCCAGCCCCTTGTGTACCGAACAGATGAGAGCATATCCAATACATACATGTACTGGGTGTTCGATCTCTATGTTTTCAGATTGAAAAATTTATTTGATAGCGTAGATTAAAGGATCCTTTTATCAGAATTAAACCGCGCTGGAATAGAAGGGACTCATCCGTGGTTCACATCTTATCCCTCGCACGAGAAGCGGTACGTTGCAATCTGAGATGACAAACCACGCATGCTGAATGTGACCTATGGTCTGCCTCAAAGTTCAACATTGGGACCTCTGCTATTTTTTCATTCATTAATGACGTAGTAAAATGGGTACCCTTTTTCAATTTTGTGCTTTTTGGTGATAATGACGTGTGGCTACACGTTGACAATAAGCCGATGTATTGTCAGCGACTATCTTATTGGGTCATATTTGATACCGTTTCCTGTGAATGGACCAGTATATACTACGTTTCTAAGGAACATATTGCCTAAACCACTGAAGGATGTACCCCTAGGTATTTGGGGTCGAATGTGGTTCCAGTACGATGGGGGTCATTCCGACAGGAATGGCCGCCAATATCTGAACGACGCCTTCCGAATAGATGGATAGGGCGTAATGGACCAGTCACATGGCCTACAAGATCTCCAGACATGAGTCCAATAAATTTCTTTCTCTGGGGCCACACGAAATTATTGGTTTACGAAATACCGGTAGAGTCAGAGATGGATTTTGTCCAAGGATAGTGGTGGCAGCATTTAACATTGCAGAGGAACCAAGACTTTTGCATCGTGCCCAGCAATCCATTCGGAAGAGGGACCAGGCTTGCATTGACGTAGATGGAAAACATTTCAAACAGTTGTTGGGAAGTTTCTTAAATGAAACATCTGTTTCAATGATATTCGTTTCAGTTACGATAATGACATTTCTAAGAAACGTAAATGTTATTAACTGGGTAGCAAGGTTAAATTTGACACCTCAGTGCCATGAAAACTTAAGAGTTTTGAAATATTTAGTAAGAAATATTTCAGAAAGTTTAGAAATATTTAGTTTGAAAAGTGTTTATTTTGCTTCTGTTAAACAAATGTTTCAAATGGTAAACTCTTAACCTTCGACAAACGCGAAGAAATTCAATTTAGATATCTAAAAAGAGAATTCTAAGTTTATTCCTTAGAATTAATTTTGTCAGAAAGATGTACAGCGACAGCTAACTGTTTATTTTGCTCATGAAATCGTTGTTAGAATCTGATCATAATTTACAGACGGGCCTCTGTAAATTCCTTGCTTAATGGCTAAGTTTCCTGTCAGCTGGGCTCAGTTTCTGACAATAATTGCACCCGTTCCTGTATTCTGACGAACATTTCGGCATTTTAGCAACACACCCTATTATTGCACCCTGTTATTGCACCTGTTATTGCACCCTGTTATTGCACCCTGTTATTGCTGCCCCCCACGGGAAGGTAAACTCAGCGCCAGCTTCGCGTGTCGCCTTCAGCTCAGCTTTCTGGGTGGCATTGGGGCGGCGGTCCTAGCGTCAAGAATAGTAGCGAAGTGTGAGCGTTGCCATGGCGACGCGCGCACGCCAACATGGGTCACGTGGGGCGCTGTGGTAGGCGTACGCATAATGACTGCGTGCGTCGTACGTTCTTTGCGCAGGTGTGATTTTCCTCGGGATACTATCTTTGATTTCGACCGCGCTCAGTAAAACAGGAAGTAATGCCAGCTACGCACGACGTCAATTTATTTATATTTATTATAAATTTTATTGATCAAAGAAACGTTAGTAGATGAAATTTTGAAATCAATGGAATAAATTGCATCAATGATGTACTTAAATATAACGAAAAGCTCTGTAAAAACTGAAGATAAATAGCACGAGATAGAAGAGATTAGGTCGCAACTTTTAAAGTATTTGTATTTTTACTGAAATATTGATCTCACTGCGAGCGCTGAGCGTACTGAGAAGCTTGACCTTATGGAGGCACACCGGTATGAGCTAGAGTCTGAACTAGAGCTAGAGTTTCCTAAAAACTTTAGAACTGGATGCTTCTTCATTTTTTGCGAAAGGCCACAAATTATTTAATTTCTTCGGGTGTTTTTGTATAGAAAACTAATTTGAATACTGAAATCAATTTGTAGCTGTCTTTGTTCCTCACTGAACACAGTTGCTATGTCTTGACTTAGGGAATTTATTAGGCTGCGACTGAGGTACGCGCCGTCCTAAGCGCAACCTGCCCAACGCTCTGCCGAGGTGGCCAGAAAGACCCCATTGTTGTGATAGTTCATGCGTGCACCTTGAGAGTGCTCTTCTGTCAACTAATAGGCACTAAGATGTGAATATATCTCAGGTATGTCCCTGATAATATGCGCCAGGACTGTCGACACTAAAATTGCCATTTTACATTAGAGTACCCAGTGTTGTGAGGGCTGTAACTACTTCACAGCATCCGCGGTTAGTGCACTAGGCGCATCCAACTCACTTAAGATGTAGTTTGTTATGGTGGGCTTCTAAAGAACAACTTTGTCTATAGCTCTTTGTCTCTGTATTCCTGCCGACAACAGGGTACGGTGTTGGTCTTTGATTTCCTGAATCAAGTTGATTACATCACGTGTTTTTCAATGGCCTGAATAGCACAAGGGAAATAAAATACACGGTGATTAAACAAATTATGGTATACGGGAAACCCTTGACTCTAGATATTATGAAGTCTGGAGAGACGTACTCGTGAGGCAGGGTAACCATGGCCTCTAAGCAGGCTGTAACCATGACTCTGGGCTGGCCGAGTCAATACTACGACTCCCTTCCCTGACTCGGCTGATTCTAACAAGTCTACCGCTCCTGGGCCATAGGTTGCTACGAAGAAGATTCAGTCCACGCAAATTAATTCTTCGATGTCTACCTCTGACTTTTACAAGTCGCAAAAAGTAAATTTTTATCATTCTTCTTACACGTATTTGCTAGGAAAAGCACGCCAACTCTCGAGGAGTCAATTTTGTGGTGATTACTTTTAATTTCCCCCAATTTTCAAAGAACTTACTTCTTCTTCTTCTGATGCGCAGGTTGTCGCGGAGAAAAACTCGAATTTCTTGTGAAAACTCCACATTTATTACAGACTCGATTTTGGCCTTCAGCCTTATAACGACTGTAATACAACAGTGTCGGCCATGACGACAAACCTCAAGCAAGGCAACCTTCGTAGAAGCACTTATTTCTGATGAGAATTTTTAATAACGTGTCCTGCATCACATCATGAGCACATCTCGAGTAGATAGCAGGTGCAAGCGCCTTTATCCGGTGTATTGATTGCCAGAAGTCGCGGGTCCTCTAAGGCAGGGTGACTGTGGCAGACCTACGCATACGCCGACCGCGTCTTGGTCTTCGACGGTAGTCCATGCGGTCGGTCCCGTACAGGTAGTCCACGTTACCTGTCGGGTTCGTTTTATGCGAGATTTTATTTGTGGTCTAAATATTAGTCCCACGTATTGGAAATACAGTATGTCATAAGTTACTGTACATAAATTAGTAATAATTACAGTAGAATCTCCTCAAACTCTCCTTATTAAGGAACTCGCGGACCCGCAATATCTACCAGCAGCGTTTGTGATGCGTCTGAGTTATCAAGCATGAATTAATAGTATTAACTGTTTGATTTGAGCTAATAAAATAATTCTAAGCATCGGCGATCTGTGCTCCTGGGTCAAGAGCGCACATTTCGAATTACTGGAAGTACAAATTCTTGGCAGAAATTAAATAGTGTATACAAAAGTAAGGCTTGAATCGAGGGCTGCCTGTATCCACCTGATTACCAGACCCTGTTACTAAAAAGATATTCCTCTCTTTCGTGATAGTAAACTGATAAAATGCAAAACTTCACGACCATAATACTGATACTTACGGTAGCTTATAAAATAATAAGCTTCACAACCATGATACTAATACTTAATTTACAGAACAGTGAACTTCATAAATGTAATGCTGATATTCAACAGACGATATGATAAGGATCCCAATCATACACTGACATTCAACTGACTTTAAGATACTGATTCTTATCTGACAATATGATAACCTTCACAATCATGATACTAATATGTACCCAATTAACATTATCATAAACTTCACAACCATGGTACTAATACTCTACTAACATTATGATAAATTTCATAACTATGATAATGACACTCTGCTAGCACTTTGATAAACTCCACAACCACGATAGTACTACTTTACTAATATTATAATAAACTACACAACTATGATCCTAATACTCTACTAACATTATAAACTTCGCAACCGTGATCCTGATACTCTACTAACATGATAAACTTCTCAACCATGATCCTGATCCTCTACTAACATGATAAACTTGGCAACCATGATCTTGATCCTCTACTAACATTATAAACTTCGCAACCATGATCCTGATCTTCTACTAACATGATACACTTCGCAACCGTGATCCTGATACTCTACTAACATGATAAACTTGTCAACCATGATCCTGATACTCTACTAACATGACAAACTTCGAACCATGATCCTGATCCTCTACTAACATGATAAACTTTGCAAACATGATCCTGATACTCTACTAACATGATAAACTTCGAACCATGATCCTGATACTCTACTAACATGATAAACCTCGCAAANTGATACTCAACTGCCTGGATGGGAACTTCACATGTCTAGGCACGTTCGAGAGAAGGGACCCAGCGCTGCAGTGCGCTACCCTCATCCTCATACGCAGGCCTACGCTGTGACGCATGACTACTGCAACGCTTTATTTTAAATCTGGGAAGCATTTGAAATAATTTATTTGTATTATTTTGCTTTTTAATAAAATGTACGATGCTTTTGAAGCATCTGTTTCAAGATAAAGTAATGATAACGATAGAATCTCCCCAAACTCCCTTATTAAAGAACTCACGGACCCGCAATATTTACAAGCAGCGTTTGTGATGCGTCTGAGTTATCAAGTATGAATTAATAGTTAGGTACAATGAGTTATTTTTCATTTTTTTAATTAATATTATGAGTCATTAACTAAGAAATATTTAGAATATGCACCGTCTCACGTCAGCAAGATTGCCTCAGCTCGTGTGGGAGGTGTTTGTTGGTACGGCTATCATTTTAACATCGTTATGAATTTACTCAACAGTTCGTTCATGGGCGAAAGAAGACAATTTCCTGGAGAATACCTCGGAATGCGCAAGCTGCGTGTTAGTCACAGTAGGTACGTGCGGGCCCCAATCTTGGCAAAGGCTTTATTTGACCCATCGATTGGCGTAATAAGGCTGTCTTGCATGCAGCGTCCGCAGCAGCCCGACCTTGCACCACTGTCCCATGTCAACAATAACGCCAGCCGTACACCGTGTATAGTTCACATATGTCATGTATATCTCATGTATATCTAATCGTGTAGGATAAAGATGAATGCTTTGGGTTATGAAAGCTTAGGTTCCTTTGGAATGCGGTCTATAAGATGCCCTAAAAGTCATTAAACTTATACGGGCCAACGAGGTGTTATAAATCAAAATGTACATTCGTATAGAGTTAAAAAAAATCTATGTGTGTAGTTTTCAAGCGATGTGAGGCTTATGGAAATGAATTGTTTGAACTGTCTGAGTGTACAGTAAGGCCTCGGTGCTCTAAGGCATCCGAAGAGCACTCCAGCTGCCCCGTGTCCACAGTGACGCCAGACATGCCTCAGGTACACCTCCTACAGCGGGGCTCCAGTGTTACGAAGCGTATGGAGATGGTCAGACAATGACCATCACTGAGAATTTTTCATCTCGTCATAGAAGTACGAGAAGTTTTTGAGAAGTTTCGTAATGATTTAGCTCGTACGATACTTCGATCACGAAATCCCAGCTAAGAATGTTTAATTAATTAAAGTTTCCAGTTAGATATGACAGTTATCATCAAATATTATGCTACTTCAATCTCTGGCAACATGTGAATCAGTATTAATTGCGTAATAAATTGTTGAGGATCAAGGGTTATAAGAGTATTAGAATTTAGAGCGATTCGGTCACAAATACACATTATAAAACAGTCCAAGCCACAGCAACTGACATGTACGTAGCATTCGCTTTACTCGAGTACGTCTAGGCACTATTTTATATCGTGTTCATCAAAGTATTCTATCCCTCCTCCAAAAGCACACTCAAGATTGGCGCAGCTATGTACATGTATGAGCCTAAGAATGCCCACCTTCATTTTTGAGTTAAATATAGTTAATTTTTATTTACATTTCTGCATACTACCTAACTTATATACACTCGTTATAATTTGGAAGGCTGCATCATCAAGATCAGGAAAAGTGGCACCCATATCAGCATGAAATGAACTTGACATTGTCACTAAAACTGCCGTGTAAATGTCAGGAGCTCCGCTGAGGCCTAGTATTCTCATTACCCATCATACCGTCTACGTCATTTCTGTGCCGGGAGGCTCACTAATTTCACACGTTCCTTCTAATCCGCATGGCAAGTTGATCAACCGACGATCCATTCGAAGAGCAGAAAGTAGTTTTTTTCCAGCTTAACACAGGATGCGTTATTACTCAAATTCATGCGTGACTGACAGGAAGTAACATCACTTTTTACCTCTCTTTGTCTAGCCTACATTTTTGTCTAACGCTCTCTTTCCTTCCCACTCTGTCTCTCTCTCTCTCCCTTTAACCCTTCATAGCACACCAGAAATAAATTATCCTGATATTGTATTTGAAGTTGTCACACATCCACACGAACATCCTTACTCTAGATTGACAAAAAATATCTTCCTCGAAGGTTTCCGGTATGTGAACGCTTCTGGAGGGAGACCGCAATAGCACGAGTCCGTGGAGCTCAGCCAGCGTTGCCCTGCTCTCAAGTTAGCCCATTGACGCCACTCGGCGACTCGTTACCACGGGATACCCAGCGCGTCAATTGCGCTATTGATTAACACTAGGCGTATCGCTGCTGGGTCACGATCGAGTCAACATCTGAGTTTGCTCTGTATGAAAAGCTCTTTTGTGAACACAAAGAAGTGATAAAGTGGTAGCCAAGGCATTGCGCCGACGTAGCTTCGGTGAGTTCAGGTAAAGTATCGATAGCGTTCGGTGTAGCGTCGGTACGCCTAGGTAGTGTGTCGGTGTAGCGTCGGTACGCATAGGTAGTGTGTCGGTGTAGCGTCGGTACGCATAGGTAGTGTGTCGGTGTTCAGTACAGTGCAGTCTCTTGACTAGGACCTGACTCCAGAATACGGAGCAAAGTTTTCATTCGATGTCCATACTTGGGTGTCTGCTGACACTGTGTTCAGACAATGACTGACCGTGTGAAGGGCCCTTTGAACATGGACGCTGAAAGGGGTGTGTCGATGTGAATAGAGGTCAAAGTAGCTCCTCTGACACAAGTTGATCATATCCTAAGATGTTTGTGAGCGCTCAAAAGAATTTTGGTAAAGAAATTTGTCCACGAGAACTTCCTCCTGGTCATATATGATGACATATGAAATAAATATTTCGGGATATCACAAAAAATGTTACCACTGTTTAATCATTCATTGCGTGTTGACTGAATATCGTATAACTTGTTTTCAATGTTTTTCAACGTTAATAACGAATAACATCAATGCATTTACATGCTACCTAGTTTTACGATGGCTAATATCATATTCAACTGCACGATAGATAATAAATACTTTATGATGGGTCACAATAATGTGATAACATTTTTTTGCGACTCCCTGTGCATGTATAAGATGTACTGTGTGTGTGTATGTAACAGAATATTATTGCCGTACCTACCATATACCCCTCTCACTTTCAACACTCGAACTTCAACACACCGAAAACAAATTTGCCTGGGTATGACAACTATGTTTTTTCCTGCTTTTCATTCATCCTGTTACGTAACATCGTTGAAATTCACCTCCGGAAGCCAGTCCCTGTCACGTGAGTCAGTAAGGATGAGGGCGGAGAAGATCACGGTAGCAAAAGTCGGAGGTGCACGTCACTTCCTGCGGTTCTTATCACTTCCTGCGTTTTATAATCATTCAATTCATCTCAACGCTAAATTCAATCGTCTTGACAATTACCATCGCACATACAGAGCGATTGGATAGCAGAGAATTACAAACCCCAGTTTGAAATTTCAGCGTGAACTATATATTCAATTTTAACGTCGCATTCTCACTGATTGAAAACCCGATTGGTAACATGCTTTGCATCTGATGAATTAAGCGAAATTATCTTCTTTTCTGGAGAGCACTACACGGCTTCCAGTCGGGGTCCGGCACGCGGGTGTCTTCTATCCTCTTTGAAGAACTTGCTTCTGAAATCACCCTCCTGGCCAGAACGTTGTCAGCAGGCTGTTGTAGCGCAGCCGCTCACAAAGTGGAAATCTTTCTTTTTTCTCAGATATTAACCCACACCAAGCGGCAGAGTTTCCAACGAATTCTAAAATTTTAGGAACCGTCTATACTCTGTATAGTCTCCAACGCTGTTAGCGACTCACACGGAGTTCATACATCACAGGTGCCGGCTAGAAGCAGCAGAAAAAACATCACCCAGACTATATCTGTTACAGCGCAGCTAAATCGACCTGGTTTTGAAGTAACTGTATGTATGTATGTAGTTCCACCGCTTGGTATAGGTTTATTATTTCGGCGCGAAAATAACAGGAATATTCTGAATTTAAACCTTTCGATTCACTATATTGTCAATGTACTCTTGAAGTTTTAGCGACTAGTATGCTGAAATCGCTCATTTCTGTTAGCTCTTTCGGCACGGTGGCGAAATCTTGTTTTGTTTTAATGACTCAATTTTAACGGCAGGTATAACCGAGCAAGAGCATATCAAACAAACGCTACTTTTAATTTAACGAACAAAGATTAGTCTCGAGAGGACATCAAGACAGAAATGTATCATTGAACGTCTGTTAACATGTGAACATGTCTCAATTTTAACATGTCCTTCCAGTTGTAGGCTAATACTAATAGTTTTGCCGTTTAAAGCTCATGTTCAAATCGACAATTCCGCCTTCGTTTCGCCTTAGACTAACGTTCTTGACGGCGTAAAACTTAAAAATTCTTTTTCATTCATAATTTTTATAACGGAAATCGTGCTGTCCCTTCAGCTGATGTTAAGAGTTCGGTAATATTTGTTCGCGTATCTTTCACGCTCACACGGGAAAAACATTTTTGCAATTGCTTGAACATAAATCCGCTACAAGTTCCCATTCTTTAAGGCCTCCGCAACGTAGGCAACAATTCTTTTATTAAAGGTCTCACTCGTCGCGTTTAACGGGAAGAGACAGTTTAATGTCCCAGTTCAAGCATTAAATCAAAGACCGGCCAAATGAGAACATGTCCCTGTGTTCAAATGGAAGGAGGTAACGAGGATTAGGAGTACGTTTTTATTGGCTACTTGTCGTGGCAGTGAGTGTTGTGCGTAGAGCGTGTCCGACGGAACACATGTGGAGCTACGTGGACTGTCGCATGCCTTCACTCTACGGCAACACGCAATCGCCTTTACGATTTGTTCTCCGTGTTGCAATTGCAATAAGGAAAACCTCCTTCCCATTCCTCCCCATGAAGAAATTATAAATAAGTGGCATCACTAGAAGAACCTATTGGTTTTTATTTAACCTCAATGCGTGGTTTCGTGGCGTCGCATTTACTGAGATGGTTGTAAAAAAAAGCGTTAGATTTACTAGAGCTCATTTCTACTAGTATATTAAGCTTAGAATCTCTACACCACTTGAAAATCATTTCAGAAATGAAAACTTCGTAAAGTGATCCATCACACTACAAAAATGATGGCATATAGATGATTACTGTCAAGATCTTTTTTCAGCTGTGTAACGAACACCATAAAATTTTTCCAGGCGTCTATTGACATGATAGAAAATATTCCGCCGGCACATAAAGCGCCCAGTAATCTGATGACACCCCATCCCTCGAGCCACTAAAGTCCATCGATTTAGTTACCAACGTAAGACGACGGTATGCTATGATATGAATTCCTTTGAAGTGACGAGGGCTTGCGATTAGAAATAAGCTAGCTTATTTCGGCTGATTGTTAATTTTTAGTCCGAATCGAACAGTGCACTTGAAGCGCGAACCTGCCAAAGCCCTTAGCATTTTACAGTCGTATGAGGTGATCACGTCATAGATCAGGATCTGCTCTCACCGCGCCTTGCACGATGCCTCCTATAGATATAGGAGGCATTGGCCTTGCATCAAGAGTTTTCCTTGATCGACCATTTAAAAGTTTGGTATGAACAGAGGGAATTTTGTAGAAACGTTCTAACAAGAAACAAGGTTTCAAGCATCTGTCCATCATCAGCCTGAAAAAAAATAATTCTGAGACGCTGTACAGAGATTTCAAATTAGTATGGCTCATTCAAAAACTGAATTTCAATGGAAAATGGCCCATTTGTATATCAACCGATGGTTGCCATAAAAAATGCACCGTGTGAGGCATGTATTACCCTAAGAATATATGTAGATTAGTAAAATCGAACTGAGCAAAAACAATTTTCTGAATAATAGATGTGCATTGGAGGCACCCTAAATCTTTCGAGTACTTTTCTACTCATCTTCAATACCTGGGATGAAATTCCAATAATTTCGTTGCAGACACTGACAATGCATATCTGAAGAGCTGAGCACCCATGAACCCCTGTGCGAGTCTTGCCACTGAGGGCACCGCCAGGGAGGCAAGGCACCACAGGCAGGCAACAGTTCATGAAACAATATCAGTTCGCTCGCGTAGTTATTGTATGAGTACATTTACATGTAAAATTCCAGTATTTAGGTCCCACGAGAGCACATTAGTTTCGATAGTCGAGGAGCATAAAAGGTAAAATTATCGTTAAAACTCTCTTCAATTTGACATCCTCATTCCTCCATCGAGCTCCCTGGATTTCCTAGAAGAAGTTCGAACGCCTCGGTCCGGGCCACACGGGTGTGCCGCGTTCTAGGAGCCGCGAGTTCAATCTTTTTCATTTCCAAAGGAAGCAGTAGTCTACACTTGGTATCGAACCCAGAGCCTCTTGAATAGGAATGAAGCACAGTATTACTGTGCTACAGAGCCAATGTGCACTTGTCTCTGACACTCTTTGCACACGAGTGTCTAACAATTGTAGCTACTTGTGTGTAAAAATTATCATTTTGTTAGTTCATTCACGTTGCCAAACTAAAAAAAAAATGTTATGTTCAAGTCTCACAGAATACCGGTATTTAATTGGCTTAGGATATCATTTTCACCAACGTTTGTATACACTCTGATCGCCTATGTCTAAAATTACTTTTTAACATTGATACAAAATATTCGGAAGCTATTTCTTGACCAGCTTAGCCTAGCTCACTACCTAACATTTTAATGTTGAGAAAATCGTTTCAATGAGTTCTTTTTTATCAGCATGCTAACAATTCGTTCTATTTGTTTAAGTGTTGTGCTGTCACAAATCTTTCAATAATGCAGCCATCATTTTCGGCGAGCATTTCCTAATTCTTCAGATGGACGATTCGATAACGAAGCGTTTATCGTGTTTAGTTCCGCTGACCTGTCCTGCGCATTGATAATCTTTGGGCGTCACGACACGAACAGGGAAGCATGAATGGTAATTGTAGGACGAGTGGAGCAGAGCGTCCTTGTGCTCTGGGCGTGGGCGGGGCTCTAACGTGACAGGGCGAGGTGGTCCGCTGGTCACCACCGCTGTCCGCCAGTTCTTGCTCGCGCCACCAAATTGCCCTAACAATGAACAAGTTAAGTAATTGTGTGTAGTGCTGACACTTCTACAATTGACCGCAAAGCTTAACAACTGTGTGTAATACTGACACTTCTACAATTGACCGCAAAGCTTAACAACTGTGTGTAATACTGACACTTCTACAATTGACCGCAGAGCTTAACGACTGTGTGTAATGCTGACACTTCTACAATTGACCGCAAAGCTGAACAACTGTGTGCCAACGGCCCGTCTAAAATTTAAGTTACTTCATTCGATTTGAAACATTGTTTCCTGTTTTTATATATCTGCTGACACTTGATGGTGTCAGTAATAGTATCAAATAGATATTTAAAAATTTTCAAAAAGATTTGTTTGTGAATTAGAATTGATGTTAGTAAACGAGCATTGGGATTTCAAGTTTTAAAGCTAAGATGGCTGCGGTTTAGAGTATTTTGATATACAAGGTGTTCAGAAAAGACCGTACCCACGTAAATCCTAAATAAATATTTTATTTTCAAATTAATAATTAAAAACTTTATACGATCAGAAAGAGAAAATTTGGGAGATTTCATAAGGTTTAATTATGTTTTAAAAATAATATTTATAAGATGGTTCCCATCCTGCGCAATACATTTTTCGCATCTTAGTTTTATACTGGCCACAACATTCTGCAACGTGGCTAATTGCTAATTATGTCAACGTGGCTAACAACATTGCTAATTTTTCTTCGAATATTATTTTTTAGTTCATCGATATTTCTAGGGTTGTTTTGTATACTTTTCATTTTAAATAGCCCATAGAAAAAATTGAGCGGAGAAAAGTTTGGAGATCGCAGGCCTTCTGGAATTTAATGTTTTAAACTGTTGAAATAAATGAGCAATATTTGCGACATTTAATCTCCCAAATTTTCTCTTTCCAATGGTATGTAGTTTTTAATTATTATTGTAAAAATAAAACATTTATTTAGGATTTACATGGGTGCAGTCGTTTCTGACCACCCTGTATATTAAGTTCAACAACATATGAGAATTCTCGTTCTCAAAAGCTTTTAGTCGTAAAAGTGGAAGGGAAAGATTAAGATCAATAAATTTCAATTTACGAACATGAACTACAGTAAAAACTTACCTCGAATTGATATCTCTCTTGGAGCTGCTTCTGTCATCTGAATACGGCAAAAAATTACCGTTCCGATTATGAGGCACCAGTGCAACAGTGGAATTCCATAGTTTTGTCTTTGATGACTTCCGCTGGGCCTGAGCAACTCCATAATGCTCACCAATTGTCAGCTTCTCACTGAGATCACATGTGACTGATGGAACGTAAGGAGGTTCTTTGGAAAATAATCGGAGTTTAAATCAGGGGGCGGCGGCCCTCGAACCAATGAGTCACGGCTTGAAGTCTTCACTCCGTGGCCTTCCACAAAGCACTTCATTTCTTAAGCATGAAACTTTCTTTTGGAATTTGTTCTTTCGGGTGTGATTGCTCCAAAAACACAATGAAATGCTTGCACTGATTTGAAGTGTAATGTTTTGATGCCATAAAGTAGGTATAAATATGATAGGAATAATTGCATTCGAATTAATAACACTCCAGAGGTGAATTCCTAAACATTTTCACGACAGGAAAACAAAGCAAATTTATATTGTTTATGCATAGTGTCATCAATCGTTAATTTCTACTCAATTTTCATTGTGCAATTGTTATAATACTTATAAACTCGAATATTTTTTTATCTTCTTAACACTCCAGTTCTCGAATTTTCTTCCGCTAAATGTTACTCACGATGTTGTGCAATACCTTCATTAATTTTAAAACGTAAAATGATTACCGACGAGCTCGTGCATTCGTCATGCAGAAGCTCCTCGATTGCACCTGGCCCTCGAGACATGTCATGGAGATGAGGGTTCGTTCCTGACATGGGTTGGAATGGGCCGGAATCATTGTGCGCACAAGGCGGGTTTTGAGTGCAAGCGTCCAGTATTGTGTAGGTAATTAACTCACTTCCTGTGCTCAATTCAACACCGGACTGTGCATGGCTCGACCACCCATCATCATCACGGCTCACTCGACACTGCATGGCGCGGTGCCTGCAACTTAGAGGTTCTGTCGAGCAGCTCTCCGCACGACCGGCTGGATACTACCACACTCATCGACCCGTTTCACACTTGTTTCTCTGAATGTCTAGTAACTCAGCATTTGTGTAATTTAGGATAAGCTCATAATCGATAAGTTCTTAAAATAAAACTATTTGACGTACACAGACTGCATTCGATTGATTGAGAAGAATTTAGAAAATGGAGTATGTTGACGGCTGGTAGTTGAATTTTTACTATGGTATTGTACAATCAGCGCGAAATTGGATGAAGTACTCGTATTGATAGTTGAGCCAGTAGAAGCAAAATTTCATTAGTTTTATTACACACATTTCGAACGTTTGGATCTATCAATATTATAAGTAGAACTTCTACCCACTGGAACCTTTCTTGATCGAAGTAAAGGGGTGACGGTGGGAATGAAGGGTAGATACAATCTTGTACTTAACTAAAATAGAAAACTTGCAGAAAATAATGTAATAAATAAAGTAGTAGCTTCACTTAATCAAATTGTAGTAATAAAAATCGGTTACAGAAATAAAAAATTTTCACGAAGAGACATGTTACCCTCACACACGTTAGACAGCTCGTTTTTTCTTTAAGTAACGCTGTTTCCAAATATTAACATATACACTTTATATATATGCAATTATTTTCTGGGCCCCTTTATAGAAGTTAGGCAGAAATAGTAAGACAAATTTCTGATTTTAGAATGAGCGCAGCCAATTGCAGTTTTTACCGGAATAATGACATGAATTTACATAATTTTGTTAAAAGACTGTAACGCTAACTTTAACTTTAACAAGAATCCAATCAATTTGAGTTTTTATACCTGTCGAATATTTTTATGATCTCATCATCTTATTACATTGGTTCTTTGTGGTTCCCACTCGGGACAGCACGATCTCTGAACGCTATCCGGTATATCGGAAGCAAGATTTGTCGTACGTATCGTTAGAATCGTTCCCCGTATATTCGTGCTGAAGTTGTGGAGGAACAGACTGGTTATCTGATTCGTTTTTCTGGCGTGATTCCTGTTGGATTCAGTGTAAGTTATTCTCGGATCTTCTTCTTTGTTTTTGAACTGTTATGGAATGTGGTGCATTGGTAGAACCCATGTGTCTCAAATAGTAAACTCAATGTTATCTTTCGTGGAAGGGATGTAGCATACTATGATAAGATATATTCAGGTTTTCAGAAAAATAAATGAGTCAAAAATTGAGGAAACTTGGATATATTTTGCATCTACCTAATCTATTTTATTATTAGAAGGTAGAATTCTTTTAGTGATATTGAGAGTATTTTGTTCTTCTATTATTTTCCTAAGATTTGGTCTCAGTCTTTTAGGATGAAGAGAACAAATCTTATTATCATTCGCCTGAATAGTGCTATGTCATAGTACAAACAGTTCAGGATGGAATGTGTTGCCTAATTAATTTGTGCAGGTTGTGAAGTGTAAACTACAACACCTAGAATTGTCAATGGACATAGTGTAAATTGTTATAGGCCATTTGTTGCTTTCTGTAAAACCTGCAAACAAGGTGTAATTTGAGTCTCAATATTTTTTTATTTATGGAAAGGTTTTTGAGAAGATGAGCTTGTTTAAAATTAAAACCAAAAGATATCTAGAGGCTTGTAGAATTTGTCAATTTTTACATTACAGTCTCAAATATCAAAATATTTGTTTATGTTTGGCACTTTTTATGATACTAAATTGTAGTTTAAAAAAGTTAATTTGATAAAATAAGGTTTGGATAAGTTAGATTATTTCATATGATGAAGTAGTGGCACAACCACCTCCACTACTAACAATTTGAAGTAACAAAAGTTACTACTATAATCAATCAATTTCATCAATAATTATTTGCATTCTATTTCAGCTCCACATTTATAACAAGCAAATGAACATATAGTAGAAAAATTAAATGAAGTTCATTTTTGTGTTGTTTTGGTGTAAAAATAATTGAAGCTTCCAATGACTTCAAGTGTAATTTAAGCCTAGGCAGACAATACAGTAATATACTAAGCTTAAATTACATACTGATTTCTGCCAAGCTTCTTAGTAATCAGTATGTAATTTAAGCTTAATTTATTACTGTATTGTTTGTTTGCCATAAGATTTTCATTAAATTAACCTAAAAATTCACAAAAGTTATGATCAGTAGTTATTTCTACTTATGATGATATAGGCTTTTTGTCCTTAACAAGCAAGCAATATTTTTTTCCATTCATTAGGCTAAAAAAATACAAGCCCTTTGGCTTGGGCTCAATTGTTGAAATTATATTTTGCCTTTGTTTAGTAAAAGAAAGCCCAATCCGAATGAACATACTCTATCATTAGTTTCTAAAATTACATTCTGAAAATTGAATGTATCATTGATGTGACCAAGTTTTGCTGCAAAGTTACAAGTTTAATCCAGAATAGGGTTCATAATCAAATTAAAATTAAATATGAGTAGATATTTAACATAATTTTTTCTAAAGTCTTAATGGATGTTGTTTTTAAGGCCTTTGACTATCACATAAGTTAGTGGCTATTGCATGGAGTTAAATTTGTTTCCCCTGAAATTTGTGTTTAATTAGTGTATGCAGTAAGTGATAAGATGCAAACTTATGTTAACTGGTTAATGAAATTCTATAAAAATATTAATATAGGTTAATATTTACTTTAACTCAGCATACTACATAGAGTGCTTTGTTCTTTGTACACCTTTGATTGTAGCCTCATTAGATAGAATTTTCTTTTCTATGAGCTGCAAACCTATTTTTGAAAGCATACAGCAAGAAAATGAGTAAAAATTGTATCATTGTATAACAGCTGATGTGCATAATCTGCTCTCCTACCAATCTTCTCATTGATGTGTGCTTTCTCTTGATTGTAATTTGACACAATGTAGGTAACCATCACACATTGGTAAAGCAGTTATAACTTGTAAAAATGGGACCCTAACTTCCACAGAGTTTACATTAAACTTTTGTATTCATGTCACCCTGTTTTAATATCTTTCTATAAGTTTTTGTATGCTTTAGAGTATTTCAAAAATAGGCTCTGAAAAATGAAAGTTCTATTCAGGGAGACCAGAATGACAATGCAGTATGCTTAGCTAAAGTAAATATTTGTCCAAATATACTCTAAAAAATGTAGCTATTGATAATTTATATGGAGTTGTGTTGTATTTTATGCATAATGCAGAGATGCTGAAGCTTGCAATTTTTACATGGTTGGAGCCTAGCCTTGAACTTTGAAATTGTTATCTTCTAGCTGACTCTTAAGTTAAATTGATCTAATAATGAATCCAGAATGTTTAAAAACTTCAAATTTTTAATATTCCTTTGAAATTGCAAGCTTTGTAAGACTCTGTTTTAACATTTTATTCTTTGGACAATGGGTAAATGATTTATTTTCCTCCAAATGAAAAAATGGAGCCAGAGCTCCAGTCATAACGTACAACAAAATTGTGTCTCCAGAACTAAAAAGAATTTTTGCTCCATCGAAGCCCTGACCTTAATTGGTATTCAACATTTTGTATTGCTTCATGACTAATCAAATACAGAGAAATTATAATTAATTTTAAATTGAGGGTTATTAGGAACATCTCAGCAGGCTAGAGAACAGTGAGAATTATTTAATTCTTTTGCTTTTCCAGGGTCATTTTTCTAGACCTTACAATGGCGGCTTACCAGCTCTATCGCAACACTACCCTTGGTAGCACGCTACAGGAAACCCTGGATGAATTCATTCAAGTAAGTTGAATGCTCAGGTTAGCACTTACTGCAAGATGAAGTAGAGGCATAAATTTTGTTTTTTTATTGTATAATGGCCATGTATATTTTTCTTATAGCTAGTTATCCTACTTTTTATAAGATTTATTTTTCTATCTTTTTAGATTACTGTTGAACCTTGACTTACAGAGACCTCTCCAGAGACAGAAAACTTGTCATACAAGTAAAAATTTATATGAAAATTCATGTTCACTTACAAATTAAACTGATGCTTAATCCGAATCAACTTTAAAGTGGAAACAAATTTTCTGACTGTTATTGTTTGTATGGTAAGGCTGCTTATAAGTCAAAGTTCTAGTGTATACTAATATTACTTCAATAAGACCTTGAAAAGGATAAATTTTTGTATAAATTATAGATTTAGTTAACCTACCACAACCTGAATAAATATACAGTGGCACTTCTACTTAATAACACTTTTTTACTGATGATAATTTCATCATAGGAATAACTCATCAAAAATCTTTTCTCTACTTACGAATTTAGCCAATTCTAAATTGAAAGAGAGGTATTCTTAAGTTGAGGTTCCAATATACTAAGAGCTTATGCTTTGATTTCCTGTATAGTTATGATTTTCTTAGGTATTGATAACTTTCAAGCTAAAACTTAATGCCTAAGTCTCTGGGTGTATTGTTGGTAGAATAACCACATGTCCACATTATTTTGCACAATTTCAGCTGTTCCAGTTATTTCTACCAATACAAATTTGCATGTAACATTTGAAATCTTCAATGCACTGAAAAAGTAACTATCGAGCTGGTAATGCTAGTCGTGGAACAATAAATTATTGAAATACTTTTCCTCGAAATGAATTTTGATCTGATGGTATGTACTTACATGTAGAAGTAAATAAGGAATTAATTCATGCTGCTGTAAAAGTTGGCAAGCTCAACATGTTATTAAAAACTGTTCTGTAAAGTCATTTTTGTTGAGTTAAGGGTTGATTGCTAAATGTCCTTTGTCTTGCATGTGTGAAAAAGTGCTTTAAGGGGACCATCCCCCGAAAATCGTCAAAAAAGGGATTTTTTGGGTGTACTATTACAGATACAGTGTACTATTACTTGTTTTGATCATTCTATTGACTCCAACATTACAAGCTTCTGGGAATGCATGTCTATCATTGCCAAAATTTACCGATGTACAGAGAGAACATATGGTAAGGAACTAGGCCCTGCTAAATAAAAATTTAAAAAACAGAAAATGTTGTCCCTTTATTTCATTTTTACTTTCTTGCAAGCTTTGATAAAAACGTAATGCAAGACTTGTTTTTTTCTAGGTTCTTATAATTATTCACAATGCTGGTCACTCTAGATAGAGTTAAAGAGTAAAATTATTCATATATTTTGTGAGTGAACTCGACTGCTGCTTTGCCTTTTTTTTTGTGATGATGATACTTGGTCCTATTCTGACTTGAGGGAAATTTTAATTTCCTGCTTTCTATAAACTTTCTAAAGTAAGCTTCAATTTAGTTCCAGCAAATACCAGCTGAGCTGGCCTTGAAGGTGCTGCTGCAGTTTGATCGCACCATCAGCTCTGCCCTGGCCATGAAGGTTCGGTCCAGAATTGGGTTCAAGGTGAGTTGATTTGTTTTACCTTCCTGCTCCCTTTTATTGACAACTGACATGTGACCTCTAAGTTGTCTATTGATCTCCTGTTGTTTTTACGTCCTCGATTGGTTAATAATGTAATTATACAGACGCTTTGTGTTCAAACAGAATCTCTAAGGCTATCTGTACCTGACTCGTTGATCAGCTTGTGATTGTCTTTCATTACCTTTCCATTTTTTTAAAATTCATTTCTTCAAGTAAACAAGCTCGCTTTTTAGCAAATTCCTGAGCACCAATCTGTTTTTGATGAGCGGCCATGCTTCCCGGCACTTCAGCAGGCACACTTCTGTACCTGTACCACCGTGTGAGTTGTGTGGGCCTGCAAACCCCTGACTTTGTGGATACTGGGTGAATTTATTCCATTTTTACTTGGCAGTGCAGCTTTGAATACGTTCATGCCTGTTTGCAGACGGAAAAGCTCAACACCTACCGCTTCTGCGACAACGTGTGGACTTTCTTCATGTCTGATGTCGAGTTCCGTGAAGTTCAGGACTTCATTCAAGTAGATCGCCTCAAAATTGTTGCGTGCGATGGCAGAGGTGAGCACGCGTTCCATTTTCTGGACGAAAACACAAAAATTTATGATCTCGTCAACTGATGATCATTCTACTTTGAAATACGAGGTGGAACAACTTAACATTTTCCGCCTACAGAACGCTAGCTATTGAAAGAGAGAAGTGTTGTGTAACTCATACTTATTGAAGAAGATGCTTTATAATTCTGCCGCCCCAGAAATTTTTGATCATAGCATAAGGTTGGAAACCTTGCTTCTGCTGAGCTTTTATAGTCAAGTCTGACTAAGGGATCGAACGTTGCGCACACGCGAAACGGTCGCTGGGTGGGCGCGTGTAACCTCGTCTCAAAAGAGGCAACAAACGATAACTAACGGACTGCATTGGAAGTAAACACTTCAGTGTCATTGTAACCAATACATCTCTAATTTGTTCTTTTATACATTGTGGTACATGATCAGTGTAATGAGAGATTTGTAACCCCTTCCCTCACAGGTTTTTGATAAATAATGCTATATTCATGTGGTTTTTGCATTATTTTTCATGTGCGTGAGGACACTTGTAAATAATCTGTTTGTACCGGGAGAGGTGAAGAAGGAGCAGTAAATTCATTTTAAACTTTCATTATTCAAAATCGAAAATTCAGCGATTTTACTCGCCCAGAAGGGAGAATACGAATAAGATAAAAACGAATTAACTTGTCCCTGCTGGAGAAGAAGTTTAGAAAATTCATGCACGTTCTGTAACTTTTTTGGACTCGCTTTGTTTACTTCAGCGTGTTTCTAATTGTATACTAAATTCTACACAGGAGCGGAAGAGAAGAAATAAAATGAATCGTTCGACGCCAGAGGGGTTGCTTTGGAATAGACTTCAGCTGGCAGACGTTCTCAACGAGGTGGAGGTCTACGGTCGATTTCTGGTGATAATTTTGCTACATTTCTGTGTTTTGTAGTTAAATTTCAGTACATATTTTGCTATTTTTGAGTATCGTTCATGTCATGGGGGGGAGGTTCAACTTCCTTTCCAAAAAATGGTCATCGTGTAACCTTTTGGATTGTAGTCTTCAGGTAGAGGTGTTATTGTTCACTGTTACGAGAAAATAAAACCTTTTGGGTTCAAAAAGTGCTCTACATGAAGGATTTCCAGCTCAAAATAAAGACTCTCCTTTATCAGAATTTTTCCCTGTATCGACTAGACCTGCGTACGCGTGCATTGAAGGTCTATGCTGACCATTTAAAAATTTCCAGCTATGACAAAGTCTTCACCGATGGAGTGACAGACTCGCATTTGAACCCTTTGAGTCTTGAACAAATGAATAATCATGCAAATGTATTCGAAGCTTAATTATGCTGCTCACATCTAACTAGGCACATTTTGAAGTTTCAATCATTAATTTAGATTAAAAATGTGTTCAGTTAGTACGGAGCCAGACGCACAGCATTCCCTTGCTTCGTGTTCCAAGAGGGTTCCAATGGCTCGCTCTCTAGGTGAGATAATGTCTCTGATGTATGGTAACATCAACAGATATCAACCTTGGAAGGAGCACCTTATTTTTTAATTAAATGAACTATTACCCAAACAGTCGTTCATATTTCATGCACTCGTGCGCGTATCAGTGACAGCTTTCATTGAAACCATAAGAATGCAAGACCTGACCATATTAATTCTATCGTTGCTCTCGTGTAAAGCTGGACTCGGTGGTGCTAAGCTGAGGCGTCCCTGTGGTAGGCACTCAATGGAGGAAACTTGACACCGCTGTGCTGCCACTTGCGTGTCTTGTGCAGGTCAGGGCTGCCAACTGTCGCAAATCTCAAGCCAGGTTGCTTTGTCCGGCCCTAGTTCGGAAATTTTTTGAAAAATAGTCACTGTCTCAAGTTAGGAAGCGTTTTCTAAAGTGATGCAGTACTTGCTGTCGCGCCTATACTGGTGCCAGAAATGCAAACGCTGGCTGTTACCGCCGTAAAACATCGAGTTGTGTCCCGTGTTAGAGAAAGAGCGTTTTTCCCACACTCGGTATGTTCAACCGTCAGTTTAGTGCTAGTTGGTGTTACCGTGTAAGGATTTGATTGCTTATCTTCTCAAGCACTTGGGTGCATTAGTTTGGTATGGTAGTTCTGAAAAAATTGAATTTTCCTGCTATTGTATTTTGTACTTGTGTACTACCTGTCTAAAAATTTCCGAGGTAACGACATTGGTAATTTTGATGGTATCTGCGCTAACAGTTTCCCCCAATACGTGGGAGGGATGGTGCTCAGATATCAATCCGGAGCGAGGGACAGTTTTTGGTCAAAATTTCCCTTGTCGCCGCTCATTTGTTTCACAAAGCAGATTGAAATTGAGGCCCAACTTTTTTCCTTACATTACCCCCGATGTTGTAGACATTGAAAAGCGTGTCTCGTCTGCGCAGCAGCTGAACATCTCCATGCCGTTACATGTCATGCCTAACTCATCCTTCTTCCCTTTTTTACGCTATCTTAGGGTGATATATAACTGCCTACCCTGCGTTTCTGGTCATGAATATTTTTGTGGATTTAGGTTTGCAGTTGAGAGGCGGTGAGTCCTTCATTTATTTTACCATGGTGGGAAACCACTGACGCATCGCCTGGTGTGAATGAGCTCGGTTCTGCGTTACTCCTTAATTGCACAACGCTGTTTTGTCCTCGTGTGCCTTCACGTCATCTGCAGTCCATGCAACAAGGCGCAATGTTGAAATAAAATCTCTGTGAACACGAAAACCGTTTGAAATTTTCACAATTGTAGTTGATAGGCGATCAGTCTATCAGTTATTTCACCATCGTAGGAAGTTATTTCACCCGTCGTAAAAATTTCACACTTCGTTTAGACCTATCTTCTCTATCCGCATATAATGAAGTTCTTAATTTTTTCTGTCGTAAATCGTAATAATGCTTCGTTATGCGACCCCAAACTGCTCCTACGACTGCACTGCACACCAGCTGTGCACCACGAGTGCTGCATATCAACAGTATTTGAAGAACGGTAGAGATTTCCTGTTTTATGAGAAGTTGCACGAAATTGTTGGTTTGCTGCACTTTATTTTATGGGTAGATACATAATTGGACAGGAGACGTCTGTTTGAGTCTCATTGTGCATGTACTCGAGTGTCTATCATTAATTTATAATACACATATTTTTCCAAACAATGTTTCTATTTCCTCTGTCAGTGACGCGGGCGGTATGAGGTTCAATTTAACACATTTTCATAAGGCGTGTTCGTGCCGAGGATTTTTATTAATTCGAAAGGCAGCGATACGAATTAGGCTTTGCAACGTGCACCTAGAGTCATAAAGACGGCCTGCTGCCAGAGTCCGACGCTAGTGGACTTCGTGCACCTAAAGTCATAAAGACGGCCTGCTGCCAGAGTCCGACGCTAGTGGACTTCGTGCACCTAAAGTCATACAGACGGCCTGCTGCCAGAGTCTGACGCTAGTGGACTTCGTTCAACAAAGCTGCTTGCTAGAAAATTTATGCACTGAAATAGGATAAAATGACTGAAATTACGTTTTCCCTCGACTAAATCTAGTTGAGAAAGAAATAGTTACACAAGGTTTTGTAATGACAGAACTATTGCAATGGGGTTTTGACTACGCGTTAGAGCTTCATTCTCACAAATTTGAGCCATTGTTTCGATGAGGATACGACAGGGTTTCCTAACCTTATTCTGCATCGCAATTTAGACCCTTGAATTTGGGTTGATGAATTGTGCTCTTGAAAATATACAAATTGAACTTGATTCATTGGTCTCAAGTTAAAATGCTATAATCTTTCTAAATTCTTTTTACCACTGTAGTTTAACTATAGATCTTTTCTGAACGACTCGACGATCTGTCATTACTCAAACATCTCCAAAAATTGTGCCGGATGCATGCAATAACTTCCGTGAAACGGGCGACGAACAGACGATTACAAAATGCCGGAGGTGTGCGTTAGACTAGCGTCGTTGTCGGTTCTTTCCTTGGTTTTCGTTCTAATGAAAGTGAACGCAAAACCCAATTGGGTCGTAGTTATTCTAGTACTTGTCTACTTGTATTATTAATTCACAAACCTCATGAACAGTTACGACCATCACAGATAAGTACCGTTTTTATATTTCTAAATATAGTCAAATTTGGTCCATTTTTCCTCATGCTAATTCATCCTCACGTCTCCTGCGCTAGCCGAGCGTTTGGTGTGAGTACAGAAGCCATGAGATCTCGACGAGACACCGACGTTAGAGTCGTAAACTCTTCGCACTCGACCTTTGGCAGAGCTCCAACTCGCATTAACTCGAGGCTCTAGTTGAGACTACTCTTGCAACTGAGTCAGGGCTTGAATGTTTTTTGTATTTGTGTCATCTGTTGCAGTGCTAATATCCGTGTTTACGTCCGAGCTATAAGTGTACCATAGCACACGTGGATTTATTTAATTGTGGGTTGTTGACGCGAGTCAGGGGGATCCTGTGTGGGAAGTTGAGAACACATGTGGTGCATAGATTCTCCGTTGTCTACAGTCCCTTCTTTTTCGGTGCGACGCAGTCTGAGTCACTGAAACGCTGTAATCCAAACCACTGCTGCTGATGTGAGTCAGAAGGGATATTTGAATTGTAGAGGTGTTGTGACGATGAATAATATTGTGTAGGTATAAATATTGCATGCTTTAGTATAATTAGAAGAGAAGAGATATTTGCAGTTCTATTAGATGATCCTCATTAGTCACTGCTACTTGATACATTAACAACAATCGCGT
The DNA here is from genome assembly GCA_014899125.1 of Orchestia grillus. Lineage (NCBI taxonomy): Eukaryota > Metazoa > Arthropoda > Malacostraca > Amphipoda > Talitridae > Orchestia > Orchestia grillus. The sequence goes on from VOMN01025332.1 coordinate 51,795, forward strand.
GAAATTCTCAGAACAGCCTCGGCATTTTACCATTTGTTTTTCTAGCGCGTCAGATGTGGCAGGTGTTAGAGTCTAGTATTTATTTTCACAGAGTAGGAGAGACGCGCAGCTGCTGTATTTATAGCTGCATCTCTTCCTTGCTTCCCCCTCCTCCCTTCACAATTCGGTGACAACTCGGCGAGGGAGCCTAGCGCTCGTGTTGCAAGGCTGCTGCCACAACGGGGCAACCCGCGCGCAATGGGACAGTTGCGCCTCTGATGTGACCGTGCTCACGTCGGTGTGTTCCATCAGGTGTTATTCTTTTCCCAAACAGATTTGACTGACATGTGTTTAGCTTGCATAAATTGTTTAGGATGAGTCATGATTGAAATTTGAATTGTTTGTCAGCTCTAAATTGAGTTGATTCTACTTCTGTTCTAGAGTACGGTGGCTTCAAGCTAATATGTTCCTGACTTTCAGTTTGACGCTGGTGTGTAGTCCTGAAACGATCGTCTTGAAAAAATTTGGTAATGCTAACATTGAGCTATGTAATACTCAAATTTGAATTTTTACTTTTTTGCTTGTTCTGATCGCCTTAAGTACTGGTACTTGTGGTAAGGGACCAAACTGGTACTTGTGGTAAGGGACCAAATTGATACTTGTGGTAAGGGACCAAACTGATCCTTGTGGTAAGGGACCAAACTGATACTTGTGGTAAGGGACCAACCTGGTACTTGTGATAAGGGACCAACCTGGTACTTGTGATAAGGGACCAGCCTGGTACTTGTGATGAGGGACCAAACTAGTACTTGTGATGAGGGACCAAACTAGTCCTTGTGGTGAGGGACCAAACTAGTACTTGTGGAATGGGACAAAGCTGGTACTAGAGGAATGGACGAAAGAAAAACTCGGCGCAATTCGCAGACATAGAGGAACTTCCCGAAAAGCCAGAAGTTATCAGTTTGTTGATATCATCCATTGTGAACAAATTACGCACGACAGAGTCGCAGGCTCGAGTCCCCCAAAAAAATCCTTTGCGTGGACAATTTTATCCATTGTGACTACATCCCTGCAAACTTGAAACCTGCGCTGTGGCGGTGTTTCCATGATGGTGCTGAGAACACCCTGACGTCGTATCATGCGAGTGCCTAATTTGCTATGCTTTTCATACCCGATATCTCACTGAAATCAAGTGTGACCTTTATTTTGGCAAATGCTGTCGCCGTAAACTACAAGGCACAGAGTCGTGTGCCCCCCTCCTCCTCTCCTTCTTGGGCGACTGCACCACTCGTGCTGCCAGGAGCCGCTCTGCCGTGTGCTGCGTCGCGAAAAATTCGAGGGAGATTCTAGGACCCTTTCTTTGTTCGTTGACGATTGGCTTCGTTAAAGTAATTAATTTCATGGGTAATGATACAGTGTGCTGATCTTCGTTTGTAAAAGTTTGTTTTCTTCCATTGGTCGATGGACAATTTAGTATGTAATTATGCTGTGTGCTGATCTTTTCGTGTAAAAGATTGTCTTCATTGAAGGAGTCGGTGGACAGTACAACGCCTGATGACGTGGTGCTTATTTACAGAGTGTGTCGCTGACTTGTCACAAGGTGCACATGCAATGAAAAAGCGTGTGAACATTTCCATGTAACCCCGTATGAATATTTTTAGTACAAAATAAACGCTTAGAAGTTGTAAATCTAAGGCGAATGATGTAAAGTCATTGAAACATGAGGAAGCCGAGAAACTGCACTCATTTATGTCTAGAGGATTTTCCCAATTTTATTATTTTAAACTGAACTTGAAACAGAGCTAAGTGTGAGGCAGACTGCAGAAGTAAATATGTTTCCATCCAAGGCTTGCAGAAGCAGTGAGCACCAGATGATAGCTAACCGAGTCTAAATTACGAGGTACTACTGCATGGTGGACGAAATGGCACTTACTGTTTTTCAAAGTTAAAGCTAAAAGTGTTAGTTTCTTTTATTGTGAATTTTCTGCACAGCATTAATGCCTCGGCCGGTATAAATATGCTCTTAACTATCTGGGATTTTAATTGCAGAAAGTTGACCATCATGTTGATGTTCGGGCTTTGACGCGACGCTTGAAGCTTCGTAAGTTGTGTCGTAACTCGTGTCCAGTGCGTCCCTATTCCTCAGAGCTAAAATTTGTCTTTACAATGCGCGGACAACCGACGTCTTTGCCTATCTATTTTAATGCCAGAGACTGCGCCGCGCGCGCGTTATTAACGTCGAAATGAATTTCATGTACTACAAGAACCTTGGAGGAGAAGATAGAGGTGTATCGTCCTACTCGGGATACAAGAAGAAGAAGCTGCCTCCGAAGAAAGGCGGAAGCAGAAGCGGCAACGCCTCAGGTCGGTGAAACTTTGTGTCGTCTTCAACGCATGAACCATGTTTAAATTAGAAGAAAATGTCTTGTCTGCTTCGCCATATAACGATGAAAGTATTTGAATTTTTGCAGGTAATCTTGTGTCATTTTTTATGGCTTAAACAATGATGGCAATGAATAAATAGGCTTGCGTCATAGTGTACTTGTTTAGGTAAAGACGTCTTAGTTGGCAGCTCGTCCGATGGTCATTTTTTCTTTGACCAATTCATGATTGCTGTCATGAAGACTTCATAAACGACAAAAATTATCAGTCTACGTTGACTGGGGAATAGACGCGGCGGCACCAAAAGTCTGGAAAGATAGATGAATGGAATTGATGAATTAAGTGTACCAAGAGGACACTTAATATTTTCCGTACCGACTCCCTAACTAAATCATGTAGACTCTATGATGCATAGCGGAACATTTACTGTACGTTGCGAAAGAAGTCGTTTTAAATTCAATATGCGCACGGAACTAAGGGATTTCCAGTCGTCCTACATCTAATATTTCAACACTTTTAGTGTAGTACTCAAATCTATGCATACCCTCGAGGACTTGCTTCCTTATTTGATGTCACAAATCAGCTCGCACCTCATCGAACTAACGCCTCAGATCATTCAGTGGTGAACGCTACATTTTGTCGGTCACCATGTACTCAACCTTTAAAATCTAAACACCCACGAAAAGATTATTCGATATCAACAACACGTACGAGTGAGTAACGCTGAGCGTAACACTGTCAGGTCACTCGGAGTGACCACTAAGGCACATTAAACAAGAGTACGAGTGAGTAACGCTGTCAGGTCACTCGACCACTCAATAGGGACGTAAAACGAGTGAGTAACGCTGAGCGTAACACTGTCAGGTCACTAAGAGTGACCACTAAGTAGGCACATTAAACAAGAGTACGAGTAAGTAAACACAGCGTAACACTGCCAGGTCACTCGGAGTCGTGTGAGTGTGATGTGTGTGCGAGTCAGTTCCCCCTGCGCACCCACCTCATGCTGGACATGTCCTACTCCCGCCTGGACCCCAACTCGGCGTCGGGGGCCAGGAAGACCAGCGGTGGCGGCGGCGGCGGCTTCTCCTTTTTCGGCCGCTCCAAAAAGCCGCTCATCAGCAAGGAGGACAGGAGGCCTAGCTCCTCCAGGGTGAGTTTTTATTCTTCTTTTTTTTTTTGCTGGTTTCAATGATGAGTTTTGGGTTTGGATTGTTTTTGTTTTGTTTGTTGAGAAAGAATTTTTCATTGCTGCTCGTTTTGTTGATTTTGTTTTCAAGAGCGTCAGCTCATTTCACTTATTTTGCATCAACACGGTGATGCAATGCACAAAATTTGTGTATTCTTTGAACTTTCACGAGAATTTTGTAATCTGATGAGATGCTTATTTACGACTTGTTCTACGATATTTTATCAATTACTGCTACTTTTTTTCTAATTGGTTTTACAGAAATCATTTGAAGTATTTTACCAAGTTCATTCACGGCGGCCGTTTTACTCAAATATTTTGTTTCAGCAAAAATTTCTCCGTCGACAATGAACACAATTTTTTTCTTAATATCAATATAAAGACTCAATAATTAATCAGTTGTAAGACTGCCTGGAAATCTAAGGAAAATCATTATAGGAACGGATCAACAGTGCCCAACGCTATTCACTCTTTTGCGAAATAGTTTGTACGGATCCGTTGAGGAACCACCTGCCCACCATGAATTTATTCTTTGTATCGACCTTACGAGGAATTAAAACTTGACCAACACCTGCACTCTTTACGAATGCAGAAGAATAAGAAAATCGGAAAGTAGCGCTTTCTATTCTGATTTGTGTTTCGAAATTAAAGCCGGAATTTAATTATAATCTCTGATAAGAATTAAACTTTGGTTTTCCCTAAATTTTTGCCGAAGTGCCGCCATCGCTCAATTATCAATTGTTTGGACTCAAATTGTAGCCGGGCCGTTGATGTAGTCACTAAGTACACAAAGCTGACGAGTCCAGACAACGTACGGGTGAATATTTACTAATAGATTGCGACGGTTTGGTCTTCATTTGCTCTAATCTCGACGACAAAATGTGTGACATGTGCAAGTTTACGGAAGCTTCGTCAAAAATAGTGAAGTTGATATCGTCCCTGGCGATCAACATCACTTCAGTAATGTTTTTCTGCCTTATACTGGCACCCGATTTCATCTTTGTCAGTTGTTTTCACCACAACGAAACGACCGAGGAATGAGGTTAATGAAGCCAGCGATGGCTTGATAATTTTGCATGCCCTGCTCAGGATGCCTGAAGTCGAATTGTGAACTTCACAACTTCTGCATAATTAATGATGAAAACAATCATGGCGTAGGTTGGCTTCAGCACGAGTGTCGACATGACGGAGTATGGAAGCGTGTGACGTAAGAATAAATCTGAATTCAAGGAAAAGAAAATTGGTTATCGAAATGCTCGATGAGAACATTTTCTATTGTATCCTTTGGAAAATTTGTGTAGCTTGGAAGTTAGTCAATCATCATATGAAAATACGGTATATTTGAAGGTAACAAAATGCTAAATTTTATTCGTTTTGTCATCACTACGAAAGATCAATTGCAACGGTGTAAAAATGATTTTAATTATGCACCAATGAATCCACCCTTACCCCCCGGAAAAAAGATGTTGTCGGGGTGCTCATACTTAGAGTAATCGGTGCGTTGAAGAGAAGAGAATTTAATGTCACCAGCCTGCTGAAGAACAAGTCCTCTAGCTTTCGGAACGCGGGCAAAAATTTACAGTAAAGTATAGCAGTGAAATGACAGATAAAGTTTCAGAACAAACCGTCACCAGAGGATATGTGTTAAATTACTCAGCTTCAACTGGGTCTTTGGAACTTCTATCTTCCGTTGAAAGTTTGCTTCTATTTTCAGGCCTCCTTCGCTGACGATTCTTTATATTTTTTCCTCTTCCTTCTTAACTCTATATGCGTAGGAATCGTGTGGGAACACACCTTGTCCATAAATTCCCAGTTCTCTCAAATCCATTCTAAATGGTCTCTTCTCTTTTGGTGCGAGATAGTCTGAGTAACTGAAGCGCTGCCATCCTTGCTATTACTGCTACTATTCTGTCCATATTTGGGTGTCTTCGGCCTCTGTCGCCAGACGTTGACTGATCGTGTGAAGGGCCCCTTAGTCACTGGATACAAAGTCAAGAAGCCGTTAGATTCATATTAGTTACACTAGCGGACCGAAAAGTTTGTTGCACCCTGGTAAAATATAAATATGATTTAAACCATTTTTCACAGGTTTCCACGTAACAGGTTTGAAGAAAAATAATATGGCCACAATAGTTGCGTTCGGTGTCACTAGTAGTCAGTACTGCACCTGCTCTTTCGGCGTCAACAGGCATGAATAATTCCGCTGGGAAAAAACCTACAAATAATCTGTCTTTTGTGAAGAACAGGTTCTATGATTTCACCTGACTAGAAAATCCGCCAGAGAAGTGTCGCAAATAATTGTGACAAGACTTACGATTATGCAAAGAACAATTGCTCAGGCCAAAAAAGATGAAGTGCAGTCGTTCAGTGGCAATAGT